>JAPYZL010205418.1:0-20392 GCA_030522825.1 Platygaster orseoliae | reverse complement strand
TACTATTTTCATGATTTACATAAAAATGAACGACAATTACTGAGCCAAAAGCACGGCGACGGCAGCGTTATGATTTGGAGCGCAATAACATCGAACGGCCCAATAGAATTGGTCGTTTTAAATAGCCTCCAGAAAGCATCCAAATATCCCAATTGTTGAAAATCCAGAAAAGTAGAATTTCTGAAAAGTTAGGACACAAATCTTTCATTTTTCAACACGATAATGCTCCAACTCACAATGCAAATATTGCTAAAGACTGGTTTCGCAAGGAAAAAATTGACATTTTTAACTGGCCAGCGTTGTCGCCCGACTTAGACATAATCGAAAATGCTTGGGGATGCCTTTCGCGCAAGGTGTTTGAAGGTGGACGACAATTCAAAAGCGAAGAAGAACTCATAACTACCCTGCATCGTACTTGGAACCAAATGCCTTTGAATATCTTCGAGGAACTGTATAAATCCATTCAGAAAAGGGCTCATTGCAGTTCTGAAAAAAGTCGGCAAGACAACGAAATATAAAAAATGTTTTAAAAAACAAAGAAAAAGTTATATATAATTGTATATACATGATGACATATGAATGAATTTATTGGAAACCACGAGTGGTGCTATTTAAGTGTCGCACTGAATTTGTGAAAAAAAAATTTACTTCTCAGGACAGTCCAACGATCGTCCATTTCGAGTTTCTTTTGAAATTAAAACAATATCTAGGTTTAAAGCTTAGAAATAAACATAGACGGAATTCTCATAAAGGAAATTCAACCGTCTTATCATAAAAAAAGTGACTGGTGCTATTCAAGTGTCACGCACTATATGTATATCATTATTATTGACAAATTTTAAAAATAGATATTTTCAATCATATAACTTCTTAAAATTAATAATTCAAACAGCAGCTATTGTATTTTTGATTGCGAAATATTATATGTACATATCTTCATTATATCATTATACCAGCGAAAAAATATGAAAATATCCCAATTTAACCCAGACTATTCATTTAACAGCTGTTTAACGATAGAAATCTGAAAATTATTTTTTTTTTAATGCCGTGGAGAAAATGCAATTTTTCAATGGTCTAATTCGTTGAAACTCGCATTTCCTCCACGTTGTTGGGAAACATATAGTCCTTAACTTGTGCAAAAGAGCATTTTTAGCGAATATGAAGTTTGCAAGACTAGTCGAAGGCGAGTTTTGCAAAATTTATATTATAATTAGATAATATTTTCAAACAACTATTATTTGGATTAAATAGATGAAATTTTCACTACTGATTTACATACTTCCGTAGGCGTATTTTTATGATTCGTTCTGTTCATTTCTCTAAAAAAGGGTTATGTTCAGTTTTGTATTGACATACAACTAGAATAAAATTCAACATCGACGTAGTTAATAAATTTCAATATCTAATTTTTTTATCTATTCCTGTAATTATCTCAACTTTCAAAATGAAATTTCCTTGCGATCGTTCTGAGGATTAAGGTGTAAATTAAAAAAAAGACACCCATAAGAAATGAAAGTTGTGTTCATACTTTTTTTAAGAAGTTATTTTTGAGTCTCTTTTTTATGAAACGATCCATTTTTATACACATTACGATATTCAATTAAAAGTGCTTGTTTTATTATTCTCGACTTCTTATGTTCAGTATCTTTTACACTTATTCTGTATTATTTTGTAAGCCTAATTGTATTCAACTTGAAGCTTTAATATTCCCTTATTTTTCTACACACATACTAATTATGCAAGATTCAAACCACTGTGGTCATTATTTCGGAAAATTTTATTACCACTCAAAAAGATTCTAGATAAAATCAGTATTGATGTACAATGTATTCGATACACGTATAGTTAGGAAATTTTATCTAAAGTCTCGATCTTCGAATCTAGGAAGCATCGCGATGGAAATTAGGTCGATTTTACATAAAATTGAACAAATCCTGAAATCATTTCTTCTCAGAGTAGAAATAGTATCTTCGATCAAGATATCGTATTACAAGGCGGTACCGATTTCACATAAAACGTGTTTCTAGCGTGTATTAAGTGTCACGTACGGGTGAAATTCACTCAAATCTGAAAACAACAAAAATTATAGAGTCTTGAGTGGATTTTTTTTTGTAGTTGTGATAAAAATAATGGATTTTGTAAGTTTGCTTCATGAAATTTCGTGTGTGAACCAGAACTGCACTACATCACATTTTTTACAAATTTTAAATCTTGAAATAAATGTAAATTTACCATAAGTTTCCATTCGCGTTATTAAATTTTAAACGAATTTATAACATACAGAAAGATGAATTTCGAATCTTGAATAGTTTGACATTTATTCACAAAATTTGATGAAAACTTTTAGAGATGAAATATGAAATTTATCGACCAATATTTCATAAACGTTTTTTTCGAAAAATTGTACAACACGTGTGCAAAAACCAATTCATCACATTTCTCGGCTCCGGAATTATCGAATTCTACTCAAAATCGCGAATTCGAAAATCTGAAATCGCCCCGGGCAGATTTTTTTGTTCCTCCCAAATTAATCTAACCCGCAATTTCACGGTGTTCCGCGAAATCTCTGAAATCCTCCAGCCACGAAATTGCTAATCCTGCCAATCAATCGAAAAATATCGCGGCTAATTATGCATTGGAGGGACATTTTCGGGCCCTGCGAGATCGTGGTTACTTACTTCTCGCCAATTATCGCTTCCTGATTTATGAAGGCTCTTGTCGCTTCGAATTTCAAGCCGCGATTTCCGGGAAACGGAGGATTTTGGCGTCGTTGCGCAACCAATTTGTCCCGATACAGCCAATCTTAAGGGGGCCCCGATTCTTTGTTCGATTATTCCACGCAATTCGTGGGCCTTGATCGGCTTTAATTCATTTTATCCCGGCGGCGCCTCAAGCAGAAATGAAATTACGCAGCCCGAGCGGCGTTTTTGCGAAAAGTGAGCGATGAGCTCGCAATGAAAAAGGTTTCGCAACCTTTGCTTGGAATGGGTTTTCGTGTGGTTTATTGAAAACGTGAAGGCTATGAAAGGAGTATAATAGAAACGATGAGAAAGCAACGAAAAATGAATGAAAAGTGTAGTGTTCTGGAATTTGTAGAGTCATTCTTATACATAGAATGGATGAAGAATTTCAAAATTTTTGAAGTATTGAATAACTTTTACTAGTTTGACAAATTTTGAAAATTTGTAGATAAAAGTTTCAATTTTTTTCATTCGTAAGGAAAAACATAATGTTATTGTGAGAAAAATGCGCAAAGTTTACTTGAATCTGATGAAAATTTTTTAAAAATTACTTGAAAGTTTAAAGAACTTTTTTGTAAACTAACTGTTAACAAAATTTCCAGGCTGTGATCAATTGATTAAGAGTGATAAGTACTTCTTTGGGTATTGCTCTACTAAAAAAAAAAAATATTTTTATACCTAAATAGAAGTTACTAATGACGAAAACTGTAATTTTTACCAACCTAACAATTACCAACTTGAAGTTTCTAGTACACATATACAAGTAAAATCTTAATACTTTCCAACAGATTGGTCACATTTAAAATTTTAGTCTCTGTAATCAAGCTATGCTATAGTAAACTTTTCAAATATGTTGATGAATTATTAAGAAAAAAAAGCAGTAAAATAGAAAATTTTCTATTCTGTTGAATTTCTGAGAACAGTCACATCACAATAAATTCTAGTTTATGAGAAAATTTTGTATCCAAATAATTTTCAAGATTCTCATTAGTTTAGACAAATTATCCGACATGGCTTTATTTTTTAAGCTCTATTTTTTTACATACAGAAAATCTAATATTCAAACGAAATTTTTCAGAAATACACAATAAACTATACGAACGTATAATAGTATATTATTGCGAGTTTTAGAAATGTCGGTTTTGACGAAACTCGCAGTACGATATTTTATTCACAGTTCGCTAGTAATTTACGTTCAAATATCCGATTACTAGCAAATTGTGAATAAATAGATTTTCTAAACTGTCGTTGAATTTTCCGCATCAACATTTACTTCAAATGGTTTTTCAACATGTCACCGATTCCTTATTATTTCGGATAACTCGTGCGTATGTTTTCACCTTCCAGTATCATCCAATAGAAATGTACATGTTCTTTATTGTATAGGCAAAATAAGAAATCCACGAAATTTCGTTAATCTTCAGAAGTTAGAAAATAACTATAACATTTTTTGTGAGAACTAAGAATTTTTTTCAAGTACAAAACAAAAACAAAAAAATTCTGGAAAAATTGGATTCATAAACGGATACTTGAATATGATTTTTCCAGATTTTGTAGTTTCAACATGCCATATTCAATTAGTAAAATGGAATAAGTGATTTATCAAATTGATCGATTGTTCTTGAAGAACAGTTCATCGCAAAAAAAGATTTGAAATAACGTAATGAGTTTACGCAACTAAATCTTACAGTTACTTTCACTCGTAAATTTCATCCAAATAATTGAGCAAAAGGTCAAATTTTCAACAATTCTTTGAATTACCAAATGTGACCATCCTTAAATTTGTAATAGTACTCTATTGAAATTTTATAATGTCTCTTGGAAATTTTAAATCGATTTTAAAATATTTCTGAAATTGCGTGAAATGTACAAATTATATGAATTGTGAGTGAATAGTGAAATATTCGTATTTAGTCAGATAAATCCATTTTAAAATTCTCTTCAAATGTTCAGCATTACACCGCCCAGAAAATTCAGAATATAAACATTTTCTCAGATTTTTATATTTGTAAAAGTAACATGCAGTTGATTGAAAAATTTCCAGAAGACAAGAAAATATCTCTTCAAGTATCTTGAGATTATACTGCAAACGAGTATTTGTCTTTAAATTTCATAATATTTGTAAAATTCATTTATTTTTGGACAATAAACAAATATATTCTACATGCATTAGAAGTTTTTGTTTAGAAATCAAAATTTTTAAAAAAATCGCAGTTATTTATGAAAAACTCAAAAATTCAAGTAAATTCTTCCTAGCAATCGAAATTATTCTTTGCCGAATTTTTGGAAATTTGGTCAGACTAAAAATTTATACATGTTCCCCGAAACTCGACCTCTAACATAAAAATCTGTACAACAACTTCTGAAACACAGTACGTAGAAAAAATATTTAATAGCTATTCAATCTCGTGAACTTATTTGAAACTTAGACAATTTAAAAAAAAACTCATCATACATCAAACCTTTCAACTTTGAAACACTTATATTCAAACACTTTCGAAAATTTTTCCAAAAATTCAAATTCCTAAAACGTCTGCTTATCACCGCTGTAAATTTCAAATAATTTTTTCCAAATTCTCCTTATTAAGAGTATTGGGCAACAAATTTCAATCTTCATAACATATTGGTACCTTGTATTTACCTTTGTAAATCAGAAAAATAGTTTCTTGAAACATCCGTGATCGCGTGTCTGAGCCGAGGACATTTGTATTTGCCGCGACGTGTGTCAGCCGTAGTGCAAAAAAGTGAAATAGTGAAATGAAAAACTGTGAATTGCTCCGCGAGTCACGTTCTAGCCAGCACTGCTGAAGTTAAGTAAAGTCGAGCTTGCACCACCGTCGATCTCGTGAGCTTGCATTATTATCGAATTGTTGTACTTGCTCGCATAACCCCGCAGGCGTCTAAACTCGCGAATTGCTACGTCATAACGAGCGAAATTACATGAAGAATGGAAAGTTTTACGTCTGAAAATTTGTCCCTGTGAATTTAGAATATCAAATTAGAATCTCAATTCTACTAAAATATAATCTCGAATTTGCATTTTGCTATATAAATTCTTTTTCAAATCTAGTTTTCAGTTTCATTCCCGGCTAGAAAAATGACTTGGAGAGCCACGTCACCGCCTAGGCCCTGTTCAGATTTTCCTAACAATGATTTTCTTAAACGGGGCCTGTTCAGTTCTTCCCTTAATTAAATTTTCACAATCAGGCCCTGGTCGGGGTTTCCCTTAAAAGGACTTGTCTATTAGGGCTCTAATCAGATGTTCCTCAAAAGAAGATACTCCTGAATAGGCCCTAGAAAGATTTTCCTTTGAAGAGATTTTCCTGAATAGGCTGTGGTCAGCTTTTTCTTGGAAAAAGTTTCTCCAAACGGGCTCTTGTCAGGTTCTTTTTGGAAGGAGTTTCCCTAAATGGGCTCTAGTCAGGTATTTTCCAATACAAGTTTCTCTGAGTAAAACCCTGATAGGTTTTTCCGTAGTGGAGATTTCTCTGAATGGCCCTGGACGTATTGTCCCTAACAGAGATTTTTATGAATAGACTGTGGCTAAGATTTTCTTGAAAGGGTTTTCTTACATAGGCTCTTGTCAGGCTTTCTCTAAAATGGGCTCAGCTCAACAAGCCCAATGCAGATTTTTACTTAAAAAGGATCTACCTAGGTAGGCCCTCGTTGGAATTTCCCTTAAAGAAACTTTCCCGAATGTATTCTGTTCAGAGTGTTCCTGAAAAATATTTCTTCAGATTGGCCCTTGTTTGAAACTCCCTTGAGAGGGTTTTCCCGGTTAGGCCCAAATACGATTAGTACTAAAACGTATTTTTATACATAGGTCCTTGTAAGAATATTCCTTTGAGGGACTTTCCTAGAATGAGTCCTGATCAGGTTTTCCCCAAAGGGGATTTTTCCGAATAGATCTTTGTAAGGGTTTTCCTGAGCAGTGTTTTCCTTAATAGACCCTTGCCAGATTATCCTTAAAAAGGTTTCCTTACATAGGCTTCCTTCAGGCTTTTTCTAGAAAGGGCTAAACCGAACAGGCCCTAGTTACGTTTTTCCTGAAAAGAGATCTATCTAAGTAGGCCCTCGTTGGAATTTTCCTTAGAGGAGCTGTCCTGAATGTACCCTGCTTAGACTGTTCCTGAAAGATATTCCCTCAGATTGGCCTTTTTTGGAAACTCCCTTGAAAGGGTTTTCCAAATCGGTCCCTAGTTATGTATGCCCTTAAAAGGGATCAACCTAAGTAGGCCCTTGATGGAATTTTCCTCAGAGAAGCTTTCCCAAATGTACTCTGCTCAGACTGTTCCTGAAAGATATTTCCTCAGATTGGCCCTTGTTTGAAACTCCCTTGAGAGGGTTTTCCCGATGGGGCCCAAGTACGATTAGCCTTAAAACGCATTTTCATACATAGGCCCTTGTAAAAATATCCCTTTGAAGGACTTTCCTTGAATTAGCCTCGGTAATGCTTTTTAGATTGTTATGAAATAAGGTTTCCCGATTTAGCCTTGATCATACTTTTTCCACGCAGGATTTTTATAAATAGGTTCTTCTAAAAAAATCTCTCGAATAAGGTTTTTCCGAATGGACCCTTGTGAGATTATTATCAAAAAGGGTAACCTAAAGTAATTTAAGGGTGTTTTCGAAGATGGGTTTTTTAAATAGACCTTTATCAGATTGATTCAGAAGAGTAGGTCTATTTTGGTTTCCTCGAAAGTACTTTTCTTAAAAATATCTAATGCAGATTTTTCTGAAGTTCCGACTACGTTCTCGTATTTGAATTTGCGCGTTATAAGGTATGATGCGAAGAATCACTACTAGATGGCCGCTGACTCTGTTTATCTTGCATGTTAAGAAGTAGGCTGTGGGTATTTAGTAGAGTCCAGAAACGGGCACGAACATATTTTCCTGATCTCATATCACCATATTTCAAATTTGGTGTAGATATAGGGAACTTACTTTATCGGTGTAGTTGAGACGACGTACGTGCAAGTATCTATATAAATCCACACATTGACAGTTCGTCAGCAAATGGTGCCGTTGATCATTTTAGAATGATTCACCAGGTCTTTTTGCAAATGCGCGTCGCATTTCAGCCAAAGCCTGAAAGTGACGTTCGTAATGGGCTCTTTTCTTAATTAACGGAATAGGCCCTAACTAAATTATTTTATTAAGGCCCTTTTTCAAATGCTTGATCAGGCCCTAACCAAGTTGTTCTGTCAAGGCCCTTTATGGGATACTTGACCAGGTCCTGGCAAGGTATTACAGATTAGAATCTTTAAGGGACAAGCGTAACATACAGTATTAGAGCCACGAAAGGAATTCCCTAATAGGCCTCTATCTAAGTCACCCGAATAGGCCCTAATTAAGTTTCCCTATCAAGGCCCTTTATGGGATTCTCGATCAGGCCCTGGCACGGTAATACAGACTAGAACCTTAAAGGGGCGCGCGTAACATACTGTATCAGTGCCACGAAAGGAATTCCCTAACAGGCCCCTGTCTGAAATCTGATCAGGGCCATTTCAGCGCCCCGAAAGTTTTTCTGGCAGGGTTACTGTGTATCGTTTAAACTATTTAAATATGAATAAAAACTCTAAAACGACATTACACCTACTAGTATAAAAATATTATTACCAGGATGAATTAATCAAAAATTTTTTTTTCATGTGAATTGACGGTTTTCTGAATTTATGTGTTGAAAACGATTTAGAAGTTGTATAAGTTGTTGCGCTTTCGATCATTCCATTTTTTTGCTGTCTTACTCTGAAATGGATTTGAATTTTGTGAAGATGACGATAAAACTTTGAGTGCCTGGTTTTTTTCGAGGGGGTGCAACCACGAACGTCGTTTTATCTATTTAGGTATATGTAATATGAAAGTGCTCTCAGAATGTGTAATAAACAAAAAAGGATTCAAGTTTAGAGCTTCTTTACGAAACTAAATTGTCGAAAGTAATTTTCATTTTCGAATTTGAGTGGAATCCAATGTGAAAAAAAATACCTGCATATCCAAATCGTCTTATGACTTTTATGTCAAAACCTTTTCTTTGCATCAACGTAATTAATCAAGGAATCAATGTGAAGATGATTTGGATGTGCAGGTATTTATTTACTGAGAATTTAATTGATTAACATTGTTTGGATAGTTTTTAGTAATACAGTTCCCGAATAGAGCCAAGAATTAAAAAAAAGCTTGAAAAATGAAGGAGTTTTGAAACTGAATCCTATTGTTGATTTTATTATCCTCAATATCCTTTGCAGGATAAATAAACAGTTATATATGATCACTTTTTTCTAAAGGCGTTAACCCCATCGCCATCTCTTTGTATCTGCCATTGTAACTAACTTTCAACTGAACTTCGATTACATTAACTTAACTACTTCAGTGCCTATAAAATCATGTACATACCAAAACAAAATTATAACAGGCAACTAGAATCATAATGATTCTATAATAAAATTATATTCGAATCAAAAAATTTTGTTACTTCAAAAACAGGAACGTGAGAGTGCCCATTTTAATGCATTTGGAATCAGAAATTCCGACTGGGTGAATTTTCGAATGCATTTCTAATGAGCAGCGCGAGCATTAACTCGGCTGATTAACAAGTTTCACGTTCGTGTTGTAATAATCGCTCATAAACTGGGCGCCACTTATTTTTCGCATGTCCATCACTCACTCTCCGGACCGGTTCAGTTGGCTCTATCTCTGCCCGGCACGATAACCCATTATATTTCAACCCTTTTTCACCATTCTTTCAAAACTTTGTGTTTGACTTCAAAACTGTAACAAGACAAAAACCAAAAACTAACTAAAAAAAAATATCAAGGAAATATTATTATCTCAAAAGTTTCATCAAATATTGCTGGTTTTTTCATACTGGAGCAGACTGAAAATTTGGATGATTTTATACTGTTAAAATCACTTATAGTGATTTTCAACTAAAGCTATTCTAAAACACGTAAAATTAAGTGAAATTTTGCTTGTACGCCATGAGCAGGTTTCTTTAAACTTCAAGAATTTATAACAACACAATTTTCAAAATTAAATATTTTTTATGTTAATAAACAATCAATATCTTTTTTTGTTTGTTTGTTTTTTTTCGTACGTCCTGCCTTTATAGAAATAGACAATTTTTTCTCTACGCCTATTTTTACGTAACCGATATGGAAGATTAAAGCGCCTGTGAAATATTCATAAGCATCGCTTTTTTTCAGGGCTATGATTTAACGCCGCACTATGGGCAGCAATTATATTGCTCCGCGTGAAAAAAGAAAACATTGCTGGGGAATTTCAATTTCGTTTTCAAGCACTCCAAGTTCGCGGGTAATGGGGAGCAATAAATGTTCTCGAGTGAGCTTTGTTGCCTTGGACTCCCAGAAACTGCGCGAATCCAATCGTGGGGAGCTTTAATTCCTACAAGTTTTTTTTACGGTTTTCAATTATTGACAATAGTGAGAACATATAGGTCTAAAATTGGCTCTCTAGCTCCAAGAAATACAAAGAAAATTTCCCAATTGCCGTATACATTTTCTAAATTTTTCAAAATACGAAACTAGCAGTTAATATTATATCTTTGTTAAATGAAATTCAGAATGAACATAACATTTCTGTAAGAACGTTATTCCTTTTTCACATAAAAGATAATAGTATGTTATTGTACAAGCGAGTTATGCTTGTTTCACTGAAACGAGGAAGGAAAATCTGAGGCGGGGCCGAGGATTTTATTCATTTCGTTAAAGTAAGCTTTTACCTGCGTGTGTAATGCGATATTTTATTCAACTCCCACAAGTGAAATGTAATTTCGGACTCCTGCTAAGAGTTGGAAAAATAATGAATTACCTGACTGTTGATGTCAAAAGTTCTTCTCTCACGCTAAACCGTGGAAGAAGTACGTACTTCTCCCACGCTGTGATCAGCTGTGTCGATACCACATGGTGGCCCTGCGTATCGATGTGGGTATAACGGGTATAGCTGAATTCTCCTTCGTCACATTCAATAAATCCAATATGACCGCCGTGGAGAATTTTGCTTCAAACTTTTTTTTTATTTTAAATTTTTTTTATTGAAATTTTCTCAAGACTTCTTGTTTACTAGTTTCGTAATTTATGTATATAAAATGAAAATTATTCAGGAAACTAAATTAACACAATAAACAGATGCACAAGAAGAAATTTATTTTTGGAAACCTTTATCGTCATTTACAATATTTTGAACAATAATTTTCATAAAAAAAGATTACTGCAGAAATTATGATAGCATCAAAGTAAGTTGCATGAGTTGTTTTTGTTTGCAAATGGAATGTATGTGAGGAACAAGTCGATTTTGGCGAAAACAAAATTTTTAAGGCGAGGCAAAGCTTAGACTTCAAACATGACTTTCGATGAGTATTGAAACTTATTGTTGTATGTTGAAACAACACCAAATGGCGCCACAAGTTTTATTCTAAATCGTTACGAAGAATCTGCGTAGACACGAAGTTGGCCTGGGGTCCACTGGACACCATGTGACCGCAACGGGTTAATTTATAGAACTGACAATTATGAAAAACAACCTTTAAAGCGATATTCTCATTCGATTGACTATTTACATACGTGCTTTTATTCTGACAATTGTTTCTTATGACTCAAAAGGTTGGTCGATTTCGAAAGCTATCAGCATAACCACCATTATCGTGAATGAATAACATTGATACGTGGTACGTCAAAAACTATAAAATATCCATTTAGGCCTTGAAATGAATAGAAAAAGAAAAATTAAAATTAAAATTTATTTAAATAACCGAAAAAACTTCTGAGCTTGAAATTCAAGTGATTTTTACCCTTAAACCTGAAACCTCATACTTCAGCCACTATTTGGAAGCCTTGATTTTTTTTCGACGACTTTGAAAAATGTTGACAGTTTATTCTAATATTAATAGCTTCGATATCTACGATAGAAACAACTTTAATAGTAGTTTTGATAACTTAAGGTGATTTTAAAAAGGTTCGACAGTTTTGCGAGCTTGAATCAGTTACTGAAGTTTTGATGGTATCTACATAGAACAGTGAATTATAGTTTAATAGATCGTTTTTTAATGAGTATAACAATAAGTAATCTTTCTTCGAAAAGGTAATAAAAACTTAAGATTATTATAATGATAAAGTAATTTAAAATGTTTAGTTCATTTATTACAGTAACGTTGCTGCCACATAATGATTATTTTAACCATAATCATATTATTGCTGCAAACATTCATTATTAAAAATTGTCTCATTTATATGAGAAAAATTAATGGATACAAATTAAACATCGCTGTAAATCATACATTTATTCATGTTTTTTCATTCAGTAAAAGTTATATTTATGAAAGTAATATACTTAGAATTATTTAACATAAAAAAATTTTTTTTTCATCACTCTAACCTCAAACTGGACATTTTGACGTAACTTTGAGGCTATTGAGGCTATTGTGATAAAAAATTACGTTCGCAATCGTGAGCTATCGCCAATTTTGGCTTTGCCTATTTTGTCCCTCGCCTTCGGCTCGGGCAAAAACATACGGCTTCGCCAAAATTGACTCTAGCTCCCGATTACGAAAATAACTATTTTTAATGATATAAGGACTATGAGAAAAATAATGCATAACTCATGACGCAGACGAGCTCCATGCATAATTTTGCCTTCAAAATGTTATGCGATATAAAATATAGTTTATGTATTTCGGACATTTAACTTTTGTTATTTATGCAAGAACTTCAGTTTGTTACGCTATCTTTTGTTTGGCTTTTTGAACCGAATTTGGCCTGAATAATTTTTTTTTTGAGTAAATTTTTCGTATTATCCTAACACAAACTGTAATAAATACTTTGCTCGATGTGCAAATTACAGAGAGAATGATCATAAGTTTTTATTGATGAGTCATTACATTTTAGCTAGACGGAAATTATGGAGCAAATATTATTTGAACACCAAAACAAACTCCGAGATTGAAATAAAGGTGATTTTCCCTCTGAAACTTGAAAGGGTCGTGAAACTTAGAGAAAATTTCATGAGTACCACTGTCCTCACTTTCGCCCTCGCCGGAGAACCCTTTGGATTCCTCATCCCCTTAGGGAGCGATCTCGCTCACTCTCACTTTCGCTTCCCTTTCACAACAGCAGCCCTCCTCCTTTTCCATTTCGTACTGCCTCGGCACTGTATATTTTTCATCTCTTTTTTTTCTTTCTTCCCTTTCACCCGTTTTTACCAACCCCTTTCTACGCTTCTTTTCCAACCCCGGTTGAGAGCAAGTGAGAGTGGACCGAGTCCGGCTGCATCGACTCGCTCTCTTCGTCCTCCCTCCTTCCCCCCTGAACCCCCGCCGGTTCACTACCCCCTTCACCTTTCATCCCTTATCACGAATATACGCCCACGCGTCTTATCGATTACTGAAAATTTCACACAGGGAGGAAATTTCGCGCAGACGGCGAGAATTTCACTCCGATTTGTTATGCTGTGTGGTACTGTATTCTGCTGTAATACTCTACCGTAATGTAATTTGCATTGTTTATAATGTAGAGATAGGATATAATAAATAGTTCATATTATTTCGATTTCTTCCATTATAGAATTTATTTAGTCGAAATTAATGTTTTTATGAATAATTATTGTATTTCAAGTAAGCGAAGTATATCTTGATTTGAATTACGTTTATAATCAAGGCGATCGAAAATATGCACGAAAAATTGTGTACTAGCTCATTATAATGCACGAAAAAATGTCATAATATGCGCGACGATAGACACAAAAAAAATGGCATGATATCCTAAAACATGAAAAACCCTCAAAATATGCTGTAATAAATGCACAAAATACTGAAAAGAATTTTGCTCTTTATTCCGTTTACACCTGATAATGATGTGACTTTTAATCGAAATTCTAAATCTTTACTCAACAATATGCAAAATATGTATTATAAGCTGAAACTACATGAATATGCAAAATAAACATGCAATATGCTCATGCATATTTTTGGTCACTCCGATAATAATATTTCATAAAAGATTAACTAGTTGTAGTTATTGTTCAATACACATTTTTTTACTCACGTATAAAATTATCTGAATTCGTTTTTACTGCAAGATGATTTTTAAATGTTAGTTTTTTTTATAAATAAAATCAGAAAAATACTGACAGTTTTATCATAGTAGTTATACATCATTACAATTTTCGAAAAGTTTTAAAAGTGTGATACAAATAAGGAAGTTCAACAGTTCAAAACATTTTCGATAGTTCTGGCAGTTTTTTTATAAGGCTTGGTGGCAGCTTTTAACAATACTGCCAGTTCTCACAATTTATTGCATTTTCCTCAGCTTTATTATACAGGGTGTCTCGTAATCGACGTGCAATATTTTAACCAATTTTTTTTCAGATTTTTCTGAGACGAAAAGTCCTTTTGCACTTTTCACACAACTCAAAATTGGCCAAGATATTCGAGTTTGAAATTCAACCAATAAACGCGCTTTTCCGAGGAGTGGGGGTAAACACCACCGACCAAAATTTGCCGAAATTTTCTCCATATTATTCTGAGTCAAAAAGTCCTTTGCCACTTTTCGCATATCTCAAAATCAAAAAAGATATTCGAGTTAGAAGTTTCAACCAATTGGATTTCTCAGATTTCAAACTCAAATATCTTTTTCCATTTTGAGTATTGTGAAAAGTGGCAAAGGATTTTTCGACTCAGAATAATATGGGGAAAATTTTGGCAAATTTCGGTCCGTGGTGTTCACCCCCACTCCTCGGAAAAGCGCGCTTATTTGTTAAATTTCAAACTCGAATATCTTGGCCAATTTTGAGTTTTGTGAAAAGTGCAAAAGGACTTTTCATCTCAGAAAAATCTGAAAAAAAATTGGTTAAAATATTGCACGTCGATTCCGGGACACCCTGTATAAATATATTTGCATGTATCATGGGACACAGATATTCTCAGTAGCTGTTGATTTTCTTTACAAATTAGACAGTTTGAAAATCTTATTTTTGAAGTTATTTTTTAGATGTTAGAGTACTTATTTATTCATTATTGAAAATTTACTTATTTTTATATGTTCGAAATGAACTTGTAAAATTGTGAAAAGACGAGAATCACGCGATTGTAAAAATGGAAAGAGTGACAAGCGTGACTCAAGTGTAAATACAAACTTGCGATACTGACGATCGTAAATCAAAGCATCGCAGGTTCTTGTTTTACAAGCACAACAAATATCGATCGACAATTTGTATCTTGATTTAACTGCTTCGTGAGAAATAGCACGATTTTATAGACACTGTTTCCTAAACGGTTTTTATTTTCGTTTTTCGGCTTGAAAGACTATAAAAATCGATAAAACCTCCTTTTTTCACAGCTCACAGAACATTATTTAATACAAGAATAAGATGTTGATTTATATTTTGTAATATCTATGTGTGAAATTCTACATAGTCATGTTGATATTTTTACTTTCATATGCATAAAAAATTTTGAGACGACTTTAACCGCTTTTCTCATGCAATTTCATTTTAAGTAGTATTCATATTAATAATAATGATATTTACAAATTTGATCTTCAATATCCAGTTTAAAGGAACAAAAAATGTTGTTTCATATTCAATTATTGTACTTAACATATGAGACAAAACAAGTTCTGCTATTGGATAACTAAGATTACAAAAAAAAAAAATAATAATAATAATTATCATAATAATGATCAGCTTACTTATATATTTTTGACAGAGAAGCGTTCAAGGATTCAATTTCAGTAATTTCAGTTTAATTGTAGTAATTTTCGGCAGTTTAGACTCTTTTGGACAGTTTCAAAGCAACAAAAATGTAACTCTCTTGCCACTTTTTGAAAGCTTACAATGTTTTCGACAGCTAATACAAAAGTGAACAGTTTATTTAAATGTGGATGGTTTGGATGTATAAAAAAATTGTTTTTTTCAAGTTTATCACTTTTTTTTTGGCAGAAGACCCATTGCGTAGACATTACACTTTTCCATAATTATTCAGAAAATGTGGCTTTTGAAGATTGATCTCCATAAAAAAACTCACATTCGAAATACATTCACTTCTTGAAACTATTTTTGTTTTCTACTTACTGAAAATGTAAGTATATTCCTTATAGATGTAAATGTTAGTTTATCAGTGATGAAAAGGATATTAACATTTAAACTTGAAGACATTCTCATTGTGATTTTCAAGCTTAAAAAAAATGGAACAGAAAAAAAAATATTGAATTGACGTACAAAAATGTATGTTAAATTCATATGCTTGAATGCTATCATTTAATTTCAATGTATTTCCAAAAAAAATATTATAGTTAAATTATATATTCTCTTGGTAATAAATATTCGTGAGGATTACGACTGATTGTTGATAACTTGAAGAAAAAAAATATTAGAACTATTTAAAAAATTAATATTGTAAGATACTCATATCTATAAGTTTTATTCGCTGCAATAGTAAGTTTTGACAAATAAATAAAAAATTTAAATTTAAACTTTGTTTACTAAAATATCGTTATTTACATACATATACGTAAAAACAATTTAGAGCGAGCGCTGTAATTGATAGTTGAAAGTTTGAAAGAAAGAAAAAAAAGATTGATCGTCGAAATTGATATTATGAGTTACTCATTCGCATGAGTTGATTATGTTAGCTTCGAAAATGAGATTATGTTTTACAAATAGATGGAAAAAAATGAAAAACTTTTGAATATCAAAAAGCAACATGAAAATTACAAGTAGAAATCGATGTTTATCTGGAAAATGTGGGGTGGCCTGGAGGAAGAAGCGTCTTGCGGAATGGACAGAAATGGGGGTGGTTGGTAGGATATATCGCCCATGGGACCTGGGGAGGATCAGAGGACCTCGAAAAAGACGGGAATGCAAATAGTCGAGTTTTCTCGGTTCGGCCGTGCATGTGTGTGGCTGGAATTGGGGGACGAGCTTTCGCGAGCTTTTGAAAAAGCGTACGTGGCGAGGTTAAATTGACCAATGAGCGATGGTTCCCAACCTTCTCTTCCCAAAACATTAAACCTAACAGAGTTCGAAAATAACTTATTATCACATAAATGCACTTTTTTGGTATCAATTACGTAAAACATTACTCAAAGTCAATAACACGAATAATATACTGTTGTTATAACAGATTAGATGTTTTTCACTATTATTCACAAATATTCGTAACGTTTAACGCACGATCAGTTCCAGACTCTGCAATACGAAGACGATTTCTAAGAGTAAAACACTGAAAAAAAAAAGGTTTTTTTTGACCTTGTCTCCGCCACATCACAATCGTTAATCTTCGTGAGACTTTGTAAAAATTTAATGACGTTCTGATGACATTATTCACAAGTTCCGAATTCGTTTAGATGCTTTGTTATGGGCCCTTTTCGCGGAACAAGCGAAATTCGTTCGTAATGAACTGAATGAGGCGGTGGCGAAGGTTTCTTTGCTCTTTGGTCTTGATCGTTAAATTATCCTCGTGATTTACTGTTTGCGTTCTGAGAACGAAAATTACTCTGAAGAATGGGCTGTTCTGACAAAATCCAAGAGCTCTAGACGAAATCGACACCTTAAAATTAAAAATTTGATGACTGTGTAATCGATTCGTTATAGTAGTTTCCATTGATTTTTTTAATGCAATTTTTGCAATTGGTTTTTTTTTAGTACTTGAATTTTTTCCGTTGTCTAAATCACCTTCGAAAAATTCAGTCATTCATTAATATTATGGTACAAAATGTAATGACAATACAAATTTTTCAAGTGTTTTATGAAATATTTCAAAAACTTTGAGGGGTGAGTGAAGAGCAGACACTCTTTTTAGAAAATAAATCAAGCTTCATTTGAAAAAAAAAAATTAAGAGTTTTCAATCAATCTTTTTTTTTAACCTAAAATCGACGATAATAAAGTTTGGGTAAAAATGAATTAATTAGTTGTTATTTAGATATTTTTTTAATCTCTAAACGAATATCCAGTCGGAAGAAATATTTAATGAGAAATTGGGGGAGGGGGGGGGGTGGAGTAGGCCTACTCGATTTTGAATTCAGCATTGCTTAGGCATATTTTAGTAAATATGATAATTTTATTCTGAAAATAGTTGTAACAGTATTTTCAAGTTAGCCGATAGTTTTGTTCGACTCGTATACATAATGTGACGCGATCTGAGAAAAGGGACCTTCTCGGCAAAAGTGAAAGTTTACACGACGCGCTCTGGAAGGTGCTGAAATGCCGTTTAAGCCAATGTTAATAATTTTTTTCATTGATTTATATATTGTTTAGGAACTTTAATTTCGGAAATTTGTATTGCGCTCCATGAAAGTCTAGTGAAAGAACTTATAGAATCAACCATAATACGAAACTCGATTTTTTGCCGAGAAAGTCTCTTTTCTAGGATCCCGACTTATAAAGGTTTGACCGTCAGAAAAAAATTCGACCTATCCGAGTCATTGTTTAAAATCATTGCTTATATCATATGCTTAAAAAAAATGAAAAATTTATAAAATATGTAATATCAAATGCAAAAAATACCGAAGAGTGTCATTATCTTTATTTTTATTGCTATTGATGCTGACGTACTTTAAAATAAAAATACTAAGTCATTACTTAACAATATACAGAATATGCATCATTATCTATTACTCAATGAATATGTAAAATAAGCATGCAATATGCTCGTGCATATTTTCCGTCACTCTAGTCATGACAGTCAATTGACTGGTCAAATGACCGTCAAATTGGGTGATTCACATCACTAGTTAAAACAGACCTTCTGGATATCGCGCTTGGCACCTTTTCGAGACGTGCACCCTTCAATGGCGCACAATTGGTGAATACGGAAGAGAGGTTCCGCAGACGTGAGGTCTCGGGGGTGGCAAGGTCCGGCCGGTCCAGCGTCCGGAGATGCGAGAGTATTGATCTGGCTTCTACGGCGTTTTCGCAGTGCCTCCTTCGTCTCCTCCTCGATCCCGGCACACGTAGAGAATACGAAGCGTGCACACATCCATACGCACGTCATGTATGCAGACACCCATATATATATATATATATATATATATATATATATATATATATATACTTAGACGCCAAAGTCCGGCTTCCCAAGGCTGCTGTCCCAGAACCAGTAACGTTCACTTTTGCTCATCCGCTCGTCTCTTTCTTCCCTCGCAAGCTCCGATAGGCCAAAGTGCCGCGCAGATATTTGCTCTCCTCTCCTCACTTTACATGATCACTATTTTTCGCCTCTCCAAACACTCACCTACGCTGAAAAATCAATTGGAGCGAGATCGAATGCAAATTACGCTCCGGGCGCTATGCTGGAACTTCTCGGCCGCCAGTGACGGAATTCGAAACGTATTTTGAAGGGTTTCAGTAGAAGAATGTCCACTCGATATCGTTCTTGAATAATAAGTTTGGCGGTGGACTTCGGGTGGGAAAACTCTGTTTACTTCAAAGCATTAAGGTGAGGGGATCGCTTTTGGCGTGCGAGAAAGACGCAAAGAACGGTGAGCGCGTGAGTAGAAGGGAGACGCCAAGGTGAAAGTGAACCCCTTGCCTTAAAGCGCGTGTCAATTTCCAAAAATGAGTAAATCGTAATAAGTGTACACGATTGATTGTTGTGATTGTAAAAATGTGTAGTGGAAGGGGCGGGGACGGAAGAATCATATTGATTTTTGTTCATTGATAAAAGATTTTTTCACAAGTAAAGCATTAGTGCACGTAAATAACGCTTTAGTACTTTTTTTTTGCCAAAAAACGAACTTTTCTACGTGGTGGGGTTAAAAAGTTTACAACTTTTAAGAAAAAATTATTAAAGGGCAATTTTTCTACTAATGTTTAGGGAAAGTGTGAACGGTTTTTAAAAAAATAACCAACTGAGTAGAAGACTTTGAAGTATAATGATTCAGGGTATGCCAAAAATGTGTTTTTCAAAAAGCGGAATAATAAATGTGTTCTGCCGTAAAACTGCAACTTACTCTGATATCTATTTTGTTTTCATTACTTACTTAAAATCAAGAAGTTCAAGATTATACATTGTTTTAATGCATATGTATTAACAACGAGCTTTGCTGGTGATACATTTTCAATAATAGTTGAACCTGACTGTTGAGAGATTAGTTTTACCTTTCGATAATCGATGATTTTCGATGTTGATATATGAAAAAAAAAAATTTAATCCCGTTTTAGAACTTAAATTTGACTGTTTCGGTTGGTATTGCGTTAGGCGGAATATGCAGGGTGTCCCAAAGTCAACAATTAATATTTGAGGGGATTATAGTTAGTGAAATTCTAAGATAATTTTTCCTTTGCCATTTTTCACAAAACTCGAAATGAAAAAAGATATTCAAGTTTGAAATTTAACCAATAAATACGCTCTTACAAGGAGTAGGAATCTAGGAATAAAAACCATTGACCAAAATTTACTGGAATTTTCTCCATATTTTTCT
This sequence comes from Platygaster orseoliae, assembly GCA_030522825.1. Classification (NCBI taxonomy): domain Eukaryota; kingdom Metazoa; phylum Arthropoda; class Insecta; order Hymenoptera; family Platygastridae; genus Platygaster; species Platygaster orseoliae. The sequence goes on along the minus strand of JAPYZL010205418.1, from coordinate 218 downwards.
GAGCCGAAAAATCCTTTGCCACTTTTCACAAAACTCAAAATGAAAAAAGATATTCGAGTTGAAAGTTTCAACCAATCAGATTTCTCAGATTTCAAATTCGAATATCTTTTTCGATTTTAAGTTTTTTGAAAAACTGCAAAGGACTTTTCTACTCAGAAAAATATGCAGAAAATTTTGGTAGATTTTGGTTCGTGGTTTTCATCCCCACTCCTCGTAAG
>JAPYZL010205394.1:0-28859 GCA_030522825.1 Platygaster orseoliae | reverse complement strand
TCGCATGAACCAAAAGAAACCCACGCGTAGTATATATACCGCGCTCAACTTATACTACTGTCGACTCAGCCTGTCGTAATACTTCGCAAGTCGTATTTGAGAGCCTTTTACCAAAAGCTTAAAGACAAAATTTTTTAGCACTCTAATGGCAAAATACAGTTTTCCCTGATGCATTAATGTACTTCTAATGGTAAAGGGTTAGCTTTTAAGCCTAAAAGCTTTTTTTCCCCACATGGGTCGTGGCGACTAATACGTTGACTGATTGTGTGTGGCATTTATACATAGTCTTCAGACTATGAAAAAAATCGTTCCTCATAACTATAGGGGGGGGGGGAGGGAAGAGACGTTCCCTGAGTGGAAGAATTTTTTTTTTTCTTTGTCAAACTGTTTGGTATTTTTTGTCAAACTGTTTGGTATGCCAAATATACCCGTTACCCCCGATACCTTAATTTTACCAAACAATATTTACTAATGTTGGAAATTATCACCACTTCGCCAAAAGTTTGGTAAATTCTACCCGCCGTTTCGATAAAATTTACAAAAAAATTTTCTGCGTGTTGATGCTTAAATAAAGGCTATTTTGTTTTTCGTACTTTGTGCTTTGTAAACTTAAACTTGGTGCATTCGCTTTTGAAAGAGATAACAAACGTTCTGCAGTCAGTAATGGAGAAAAAATATGATAATTTCATTATCATATTTTTATAAAATATACATAGATCTTTTTGTGCATCTTTTAAGAAGATTCTGGGAAACTCGAGAAGTATTAAAAATTATGGAATATTTTAATGCGTTGGAGAAATTTTTGTGAAATCAGGAAAGTTTAGAATTGTTTGTGGTATATGTTTAAAATTATTAAAAAATATTGAGGAATTTGAAAATATGGGAAATTTAGAGGATTGTTAATAGGTTAAATGTTAATAAACTATATAGAATGTGTTAATTATTTTATTTTTTAGGAATATGCGTAGTAATAATTTTCAAGTTTTTATTCAAAATCTCAGAAACCTGAAAAGTAACCGAAAGTCATAGAACATTTTAATAAATCAGGCAAAGTTTCAGAATATATAAGAAGTTCAAAATAGCTTATTTATATTTGAAACTTAGATATGTGAGAAAATTAAACAATTTTGAAAATTTTAATGGTTCTGAAAATTCCAAAAACATTTTACAAATTTCCGAAATTGTAAATATCATTGTATATGCTGTCATATATTTCTTCTAAGTAAATGCATGATGAAGTTTATTGATAAATTTTTAAAAAATTCGTAAAACTTAAAAAATATTTAAAAATCATAGTGCAGTTGAACACATTCTTCTGAAATCTGAAAAATTTTGCATAGTTTTTACTCGGAACTTTCGGTATTTTCTGGAGACTTTAAAAAAGATCGAAAATTTAAAAGAATTTCAATAGTTTTAAATAATCCATGATATTCTTAAAATTTCATAAATCATTTTCAAACCTTGCAGATCATGTTTATTATCATGTTTTTTCGAAATATACATGATATTTTTCCACATTTTTTAATCAATCGAAAAAACCTAAAAATTATGAAAGAATATGGAAAAATCCTCATAAGTTAGAAAAATGTTATTTGGAGGATAATAGTATTTATATTTCGTATTATGAATGAATTTAAAAATTTTATAAATTGTTATATACATCGAAAATGACAAAGATAATTGGAACAGTTCGTATAATTCCATAGAATGTTTTCACATTTGGAGATTGTGTATTTGGTAATATTTTTTCAAAATACACATGGTATAGTTTTTTTTTTATTAAAAATCTAAAAAAAAAAAAATGGAAAGTATTCAAAACATGCAAAAAAGGCTCATTGAATTTAACCAATTTCCATAAAACTTAGAAAGTTGAAAAAAATTTGCATCATATAAAAATTCCTAAAAATTTAAAAGAATGAAAACATGTAGAATTTTCGGTCATTGACAGTAAATTCTACATGTGTTTATTGATTATTTGATGTTTAGTGATTATTGACAGTCTGTCAATAATCTTGAAAAAAATCATATTTTTTGTTAATTTAAAAATTTTTTTGCACTTTGTGAATTGTGTTCAAAACGGAGATGGTTTTGCCGTCCCCAAAACGTTGTGCCCGGGGCGACCGCCCCCTTCGCCCCCCCCCCCCTCTAGGTACTCCACTGTGGAGAACATAGTATTTTTCATGAGTGTAATTGAAAACCATTCGAAATTCATGAAAAATAATTCTGAAATACTGGCTTTTTTGAAAATAATGAAAAAATATACAAATTTCATTATTATATTCTCATTTATACACTTTTTAATATATGGGAACGAAGAAAGTCATTTTTACATACATAACAAATATGAAATGTAAATAAGTTTTTCATATTTGAAAAATGTAAATATATGAGAACAGATAAAAAATTGATCTAAGGTTGCTAATTTTTCTACATTTTTCTGAGGAGTCAGATTTTTCGTGTGCTATTTTTGGAAAAAAATCCTAATCTTTGAGTTTTTCAGAGGAGTCTAATCTTATGTTCAAAAAAAATTACTCTTTATGAATAAAAAGTGTGAAAAATGAGTAATACTTTCAACATGAATGGATGACATATCGATTATTTTACGGAACACGAAAAAATAACTTGATTTTTTAATACGCAGAAAAATATACTATTTGCTCACGAATTGTGTAACATACTATTTATCGCTATTGGCGAATATAGTTTTTTTCACGTGTGTAATTGGAAGTTAATCGAAATTTATCAAAAATAGTGCTGAAAAACTGACTTTTCTGAAAATAATTGGAAAATATTGAAATTTCATCATCGTACTTTCTTTTATACACTTTTTAATTTATGGGAACAAAGAAATTTATTTTTACGTGCTTCATAAAAATAGAATGTAAAATTATTCATTTTAGAAAAATATAAATATAAAAAAACAAAGAAAAATTGAGTCAAGTTGTAAATTTTTTTACATCATTCTGAAGATTCAGATTTTTCGTGAGCTGCTTTTGGAAAAAAATCCTAATCTTTGAATTTTGCAGTGAAGTCTAATCTTCTGTTCAAAAAAAAAAAAAAAAAAAAATATTACTCTTTATGAGCAAAAAGTTTGAGAAAAAAGGAAAACTTTTAACATTCGAATAGATGACGCTATGGATTATTTTACAGAACACGCCGAAGTAACTCAATTTTTCAATACACAGAATAATCTACTATTTTCTCACGAGCTGTATAATATACTATTCATTGTTCTAATCAAAATTTATGAACAATCGTACTAAAAAAATGTAGATTTTATAAAAATATTTTTTAAAACATACACATTTCACAACTATTTCCTCATTTCAAAACATTTAAATTTACAGAAGAAAAACTAATCAATCTTCTAAATTCTCTATAATTCTCTGAGAAACCTGTCTTTCTACTTTATTTTTTTTAGAAAATCCTGAAAAAGTTCCTCACTCTTTTTCATACAAAAAACCGCAATCTTCTTCCACTCAACAAAAAACCAATCCTTTTTTACTAACAAAACGTGTAAAAAATCAGTAATACTTTAGAAACAAATAGATGGAGTACCTGACAGAACTCTAAAAAACTCGATTTATCAATCTGCAGCATAACATACTATTTTCACACGAGTCGTGTAATCTACTATTCATCTCATTCAGCAAACACAGCATTTTTTACGTGTATCCAGAATAATTCAAAAAAAGTAAAAATTCATTGAAACCAGCAACGAACTTCAACAGCGTGGAAAACTTCGACTTCGATCGTCGATCCCCCTCTTTTCTTCCCCCTCCAAGCCGCGATCGCGACGGGCAACCATCATTGAACAAGTAAAATGTACAATGTAGTATTAGTCGAGTGCGTACGTTTCACGAGTTGAGATCGCGTTAGCACGACTCGCCGGCAACGTTCCTATTGACGATTCTTCGGTGTGCAATACACTTATCACCAAAAACCCCGTATTTTTCCCCAAAAAATCGGATGGCGAACATAGTCCAAAAGTTCGGTTGCGAAATAAGCCCAGTTGTATTCTGTTACTTTCACTCCCGGAAAATTGCCCCTTCGAAAGTCGAAATAAGTGAACGAAAAGAAACCTGATATTTCTGTACATAACGCGTCGCTATCGTTTTTGTGCCTCATCGTACGAAAATCGATTGAATTTCCACTCTGGTGGTTATCTTTTTTCTTTCTGTTGTTTCGGTTTGTTTTTTATTCGGAAGCGCAAAAATGTTGTCGGCTGCGATGCGGGATTCGTCTTCTTATCGCGATTATTACGAGGAACGCTTCTACAAAAACGGTTACACGACGGCTGTGCACCGGGTTCAGCGTTGTGAGACGATGATCAGCAATTGCCAGTTACCGATCATCGACCTCGACTGTGGTGGTGAGTAGGCGATGATAAAACTTGGTGGTTTTCAGGATATTCCAGTGTTGAAAAGTCGACGCGATGATAAACGGGGTTTTCGGCACCGTTTCAGTTCCGGTGGCACCGGGATCTTTATTCCATCCCTGGTGGTAGATAAAAAACTGTAAGAAACAAGGCTTGGTTTTTTACGGTTTTTTGCGGTTTTCTGAAAAAATCAAACTTTAAAACGTCCAAATCTTAGAAAATGAAATCAACTGAGGTCGGGTTAATCTAGAAATCATTTCATTGCGATTCAAAAATGCAAAAATAAATTTTTTAAACAATAAATAAAGCACTGTTGTTACATGGAGAGAAATGGTTTGGTTACAGCAACTATTGATTTAGTGAAATATGGACTTACAAAATTTTTTGGTACTACAACCAAAACTTTGGTTTTGATATGTGATGTCATATATATTATAATATAAAATTATATAATATATAAAAAATATCCATAAAAAAGTCCATTTTAAAGAAGTAGGTCGAGATTTCGAAAATTTCTGATATTTTTCAAATTTGGACGAAACGTTCGGAATAACTGAAATTTTCGAAATAAAATTGGGGAAATATTCAAAACATCTTTATTTTCATAATTTTTACAATTTTATATATACTTATCAATAAATTTTTTCGACTAGTTTTTGTTGCACATTTTCAGAACGCTTAAAATTTCCATAAATCTTAAAATTTTCCAACTCGGAGTATGTTTAAATTATTAATAATTTATGAACTTTGCAATAGTCTTATTGTTTGTAAAATGTTCTGAATATAACGAAATTTACAATTTTTTGTAATCATTGAAAATTATAAACAATATTGATGAAAATAAGTAGATTTTTACGGTATTAATATTCTTGCAATCTCCAAAATGTTCTACATTTTTCAAATTTTGACAGAACGTTCGGAAAAACTAAAATTTTCGGCGTAAAATTGCTAAAATTGTCAAATATCTTTATGTCTATAATTTTTCTAAATTTCAATACACTTATCAATACATTTTGTCGATTATTTTGTGTTGCAAATTTATAAAACGCTTAAAACTTTCATGAATCTTAAAATTTTTCAGCTCAAAGTTTTTTTGAATTATTGATAATTTATGAACTTTGCAAAAAATCATATTATTTGCAAAATATTCTAAATTTGATAAAATTTCTGAATTTTGGTAATCATGGAAGATTATGAATGATATTTATAAAAATAAGTAGATTTTTACGGTATTAATATTCTTGCAATCTCCAAAATTTTCTACATTTTCCAAATTTCGATAGAACGTTCGGAGAAACTGAAATTTTCGAAATAAAATTGCTAAAATTGTCAAAACATATTTATTTCTATAATTTTTCTAAATTTTAATACACTATTCAATAAATTTTTTCGACTAATTTTTGTTGCAAATTTATAAAATGCTTAAAACTTTCATGAATCTTAAAATTTTCCAGCTCAAAGTATTTTTGAACAATTGATAATTTACGAACTTTGCAAAAAGTTGTATTATTTGCAGAATGTTATAATTTTGACAAAATTTTTGAATTTTGGTAATCATTGAAGATTATGAATGATATTCATGAAAATGAGTAATTTTTTACAGTAATAAATTTGTGCAATCCACGGAATTTCCTACATTTCTCAAATTTTGACAAAACATCCGGAAGAACCGAAATTTTCGAAATAAAATTGCTAAAATTGTCGAAACATCTTTATATCTATAATTTTTCTAAATCTTAATACACTTATCAATGAATTTTGTCGACTATTTTGTGTTGCAAATTTATAAAACACTTGAAACTTTCATTAATCTTAAAATTTTCCAGCTCAAAGTTTTTTTGAACTATTGATAATTTATGAATTTTGCAAAAAGTCGTATCACTTGCGAAATGTTTTAAATTTTACAAAATTTCTGAATTTTAGTAATTATTGAAAATAATGAATGATATTCATGAAAATAAGTAAATTTTTACAGTATTAAATTCTCGCAATCTACCAAATTTTCTACATTTCTCAAATTTCGACACAACATTCGGAGAAACTGAAATTTTCGAAATAAAATTGCTAAAATTGTCAAAATATCTCTTTATTTCTATAATTTTTATTAATTTTAATACACTTATCAATAAATTTTGTCGACTATTTTGTGTTGCAAATTTACAAAACGATTGAAACTTTCATAAATTTTAAAATTTTCCAGCTCAAAGTTTTTTTGAACTATTGATAATTTATGAACTTTGCAAAAGTCGTATCATTGGCAAAATGTTCTAAATTTGACAACATTTCTGAATTTTAGTAATCATTGAAGATTATGAATGATATTCATGAAAATGAGTAAATTTTTACACTATTAAATTCTTGCAATCTACAAAATTTTCGAAATTTTTAAAATTTTGACAGTACGTTAGGTGAAACTGAAATTTTCGAAATAAAATTGCTAAAATAATCGAAACATCTTTATTTTCATAATTTTTCTAAATTTTAATACACTTATCAATAAATTTTATCGACCTTTTTTAGTTGCACATTTTAAGAACGCTTACAATTTTTATAAATCTTTAAATTTTCCAACTCCCAACATTTTCAAACAATTCATAATTTATGAATTTTTATTTTTTTTCAAAATGTGACGAAATTTTTGAATTTTAGTAATCATTAAAGATCGTAAATGATTTCATAAAAATGAGTAAATTTTTGACAATCATAAAATTCTTGCAACTTCCGCAATTTTCACATGTCTGACAACTTTTTGAATTTCTTTTATCCATTACATTTCTTCAGTTTTAAAAATTGCTTGAATATTTTAATTACCCAAAATTTAGTGACTTTCCTAAATGTCATTCTTCTTGGAAATTCTACAATTACAATTATTTACGTGGTTCCTAGAATGAGAAAAATTTATGTACTTATGATGGAATAACAAAATCGGACTACAATTTTCAAAATAACGTTAATTTTTAAATTACAAAAATAAAAAACTTCTGAATTTCTCAATTTTGACATATTATATGCTAACTATTTCTTTCATAAACTTGAAGTGCACTTGATTAGAAAAGAATTCGAAAGGATTTTATTCACCTTCTGCCATAAAACGAGTCTTTTACGTTCTCTTCAAAAACTTAAAACTCATTTAACTGCAATTAGTACATGCAATACTTAACGAATTGATGACCAATTTTTTTTCATTGACCCTTGTATTTATTTTGCATCGAAAATCAACGTAATGTACAATTTCGCAATATTTTGTTATTTATTATAATGATTCACACTTACCATTATCAACTATAAAAATATTTCTCTCATTCATACAATATCAGTTTTTTATTTCACTTCAGCTTCAAGTCATTTGAATTTCTTAGTTTTTCTCAAGACACACATTTCTCTTCTGTAATCCAAAGAAAAGCGTAATATCCGACCACTATGCTTCATAATTTAGTAAGGAATGTAACATGAAATCATGGAAAACTCACCATGCATACAGGTCATACGCTAATAAACGGAAACCTTGGTGAAATTACAGTGATTCGATAACTGGACGTCAGTGCAATTTCATTAAAAGTTCAGCGTCACAGATTGATGTTTCATAAATTCCAAATTCAATGACACGTCAAACATATAGCGTGCAATGACCAGAAATTTTTTTTTGTTTGCCAATCCATAAATAACTTCATAATTTTCAATGTAATTTGTTATTCCACCATAAAATTTTTTAAATTTCGAACACCCTCCCCCGCAATTTTTTCGAAAATACGCAACGTTGCTCAGTTTTGCTTGGGTTTGCCTGATACGAGCCCGGCCCTGCAGCGTTTAAAAAGTTTCTCTTTGAAATTTCGAAAAGTTCCCAACATTCCGGAGATTGAAAAAGAAGAAAAAACTGGCCCATATGTGCCGTTGATACGTTTCGGGCAACGAGAAATAAGAATAAGTTTTTAGGAACGCCCACGGTTGCCTGGCAACACGAGATACGAGGTCAGGCGCCTCCGGGGCCTCGGGCCCCAAAGTCCGTTGAGGTCGTAGCCCTCCCTGACAAAAGGCCTGGAAAGTCTCTTCCCCATCTTTCATCCACATTCGAAAAATTCACGTTTCTGGATTTAATCGCCACATTTGAGTGAAATTACTTGAAATGTAAAATTTTTCATAAATGAAAGAAGTAATGAGAGAATAAAAAGAGTTGAAAATAAAAAATATCCCTTAAAATTAAAAAAATTCACATGGTTTTTCATATTTCTGCCTTCTAAGCTATGAATATTTGAAAAAAAATATGTTTTTAGAAAACGTCACTTTTGATTTTCTTGTATAGTACATTATTTTATGATTCAGTGAAATTTTGGAACTTGAAGTAAAATCATTACGTAGATAAATAATAGAGCTTGTGATTCCTTAATTGAAATTTTTTTTGACTCTGAGAGATTATTTTGATAAACCACTTGTTTAATAATATGGAGCATAATTTGAAGAATTATCAAAGAGAATAAAAAATTATTGAAAAATACGATTAATAACAAAAAATGATGAAAAATTGCGAGAAACTGGGAATTCAATGAGTGAATTAATCATAAAATTAATTTATTAATGTTTGTTTACTTCTGCAACTAATATGTACCTTGTTGAAATCAAGAATATCTTCTATATGTGAATAAACTACTGGCTAAATTGGAAATTCAATTTTTCGTCATTTCGCGATCTTTTGGAATATTTTTTTGGGATCATCATAATTTGCTATTTGTATTTTCTATATTCGAATTTTTCTTAATTTTGAGTAGCTTCTCATAATATTTTCCCTTTTTTTATTGTTTCTTGTAAAACTTATTTTCCGTTCATAATTTTATTGAACTTCCTGCAGTCATTTCCAAAGTATTTTTGCTGTATTAATTTTCTCATGTTTTTCCCTAACAAAAGGATTGAAAAATCTATTTTCCATTTTTCATATGTACATTTCTAGGTTGCGTATAACTCAAGCAAATTTTATGGATACACAAGAAATAAAGTATTTTAAAAAATTCAAGCAATTCTTTAAAGTGGCGAAATTCACAAAAAACTTTCTGAATCTAGGAACTCGCTTTGTGAATTATGTAAAGAAATAATTATGGATATTATTTTTATATTTTAACGTATACAAAAATTTTCAAAATAAAAATTACCTGTATTATCCATTTATTTTAAGTCTTTCGGTAAATGAAAATAGGTCAGTAAAATGTTCAATAAACATCAGTAAAAAAATGCTACTGAAAATTCAGTGGGTAATTTTACAGGAAATATGTTTATATTTGAATTAGTGTAAAAAGAAAAAGAAAATTGACAAAACCAACTATTATTAAGACATCTAAAATAAAAACAAAAAAGAAAATTATGAAAAATGACAGCAATTTGTAATTTACAGAAAAATTCAAAGAAGCAACTTACAATACTAGAAAATCAATTCTGACTTCAAAATGAAATTTGAATATTTAAACTCTCAGTCTTAATATAGATTTTTTATTATAAGTTTTAAAACTGTATTTCTCTCCTTCATTTTCAAGTTTTTGACGATTGAAATGAAAAACTTTCAATATGATAATAATGATGAATTTTATTTTTTTAACATATGTACTTTTAATAGAGCTTTGACCACTCTAAAGTTCAAAAAACTTGAATCTTTTTTTAGATACGTAGACGACAACATTTTAAGATCCTGGATTTTTTTTTATCTAAATCTCTAGATTTCAGAAAACTTGTTACAAATCAGCTTCAATTTTTGTTTAAACATTTTAATGTAAGCAAACTATATATATTTTATGTTATATTAATATCACGCACAATTTTATTTTTCAGTGTGCTAACTTCCAAGTTTCATGAGGTCGATTTTGAAAAGTTTCTTTTTTAGGAAAGCCTAACAACTCTTTTTTTTGAAACATCTCAAAATCGAACGATTTTTTCTTAATCTTTTTTCTTTTCCTTCTTTCTTTCTTTCTAAATTTCTATACAAATTTATATAAGAAATTAAGTTTTCGAACTATTAAATATAATTTTTCATTTTAAAGACATAATTTAAACAATTTTTTCCTCACAATTTCTAAACATATAAAATGCGATCCCAGAAATAGCTGAATTTCGAAAAATGTATTTCCCAATATTTATGTTAAACATAAAATTATACAGTCTTCTTATTAAAAAAAGTTCCGAAGTTAATTCTGAATTCTCAAAACTGGAAACTTTCATAATAACTTTTTTCTACAGTTTTTAAAAAAATAGAAATTTCTCCTTCTGTTTCACATATAAAAAAACTGATTCAAAAAAAATATATAAAAACGAAACTTTTGAAAATACTTGCACAAGACAAATTGGAAAACCAAACATTCCATTATCCACATATTAAGTAAAATTTTTCTAATCCTTACAACTTCGTATTCCCGAACAAAAATCTCATTTTTTTCACCAATAAAAACACTCCTTTCATCAACTTTCATTTCTCTGCATCGCTAACCTCCGACTCATTCGAAATCTGTCCCTTTTTCAACTTGCAGTACAATGTACTGTTTTCGCACGCGTAAAAAAAAACAGAAAAAAAGTCTGCTGGCTCGACTGAAAGTGCTATTCATTTTTATCTACAGGGTGTCTCGCGAATACCTGCTTTCCCTTGGGCTCCGCAAAAAAACCGCCCGCCCCGCTTCCCCGTCCTCGTAACTTACACCAACCATACCCTGGTTGTCCAAGGTCTAGAACCGGATGAGAGAGTTCGCGATCTAATAGTCCCCTGGGGTACCGAACCCGGGGGAGGGGAGGGGGGAAGAAAGGCGAGACGGCAAAAAAATGAAAGATCGAAACCATAAAGCCGTTAAGTTTTTTTTGGCACTGAGCGAAAATATTTAATGGCGTTTCTGTCTATCGAGTGAATATGAGAATATTTTATGAAATGAAGGAAGAATAACACTGATTGTGAGTAATGCGGGATTTTTTGGATAAATTTGAGAAATAAATTAATATAATTTATTTTAATATTTTAATACAATTAATATATATAAAAATAAGATATTCATCTTTTGAAAATTTTAACGGTAATTTCGTAAAAAAATTCGAATTCCTCGTAAATTTGTACAGCACCATGATAAATTTTTGAGGATTATCATTATAGTTATTTTTAACTCAACAACATACTCGTTAGAATTTCCTTGAACGCTACAAAATTTTTTCCATTGCCCTACTAATGATCAAACGAGCTTATTATTTTCTTGCAATTAAAACGGTTTCAATAGCGCTCTCGGTCCCGTTTAATACACGCTTCGGTCCCAAGCGAAGTCACATAAATTTGCGACCAAGGACGACTGGAAGTTTAACATAAAGATAAAGGCCATGAAGCGAGATTTAATATGTAATTCTTGGTATCTTGCCGAGATCCCAGATGCGTTATCGAATTCGTTTTTCATTTCGCATCAACGGAATTGGTTTGCGTTCAAGATTTTTGCACGCGAACATAAACAAATTATGGCGGAAAATTAATCCGAGGATTTACGATAGTTGGATAATACAAAATTGAGATTCCAAGTATTTGTCGAGATAATTATTGAGATAAAATATGAAAGATGAGGATAATGAATAAATAAGATGATGATAATTGATTTTAGAAATTTTAAGTTTGTTTTTTGGATAGTTTTTGTTGAATTAAGAATTTCGGAGTTTTACATTTTGAAAATGAGAACTTTGAAATTGAATTTTAAAAAATGAAAAACCACAACTTTTATACAAATATTGAAATACGTGAATAAAAGTTAAATCAGATAATATTATAGATATCAGAAATTGAAATTCGAAAATTACAAAAATTGGAAAAAGGTTTTTTCAAGTTTATTACTTAAATGTTTTTCCTTTAAATAGAACTCTGAAGTTAGGTCTTACAAAACTGAGAACTTTCAAATCCTTTTTCAAAACATCAAATACTGTAGCTTTCTGAAATTCTAATTCGTGAGATTATAACTTTGAAAATTTTTCATAATTTTTGTTAAGATATTCGCACGCGAACATAAACTAAAAAAAAAAAAAATAAATAAAAACGAAATGGCACAAAAAAATAAAAAATAATGATCCCAAGTTTTAAAGATAACTATTCAGATAACAGTATGAAATACATAAATAAAAATTGAAGCAGAAAATAATACATATCAAAAATTTAAATTCAAAAATTACAAAAAATGAATTCAGAGTTTTTCAAGTTTATTCATTGTATAGGTTTTTGTTAAATTGAAAACGAAATGACACAGAAAAAAAAAAACAAAATGACATTAAAAAAAAAATAAAGATTCCAAGTATTGTCAAGATAACCATTGAGATAACAGTATAAAATATATAAATAAAAATTGAAAGAGATAATAGATATCAGAAAGTGGAATTCAAAAAATTCAGAAATTGGATTCAATGTTTTTCGAGTTTATTACTTAAATGTTTTTCCTTTGAATAGAATTCTGAAGTCATACATTGCAAAACTAAGAACTTATGAATCTTTTTTCAAAAAAAAATCAATAACTGTTGCTTTCTGATTCGTGAGACTATAACTTTGAAAATTTTTCATGATTTTTGTCAAAATTTTTTCACGTGAACATAAATTAATAAAAAAAAAATACATAAAAACGAAATGACATAGAAAAATAGAAAATAAAGATTCTGAGTATTTATCAAGATAACCATTGAGATAACAATATGAAATACACGAATAAAAATAGAAACAGATCATAATATATATCGAAAATTGAAATTCAAAAATTACAGAAATTGAATTCAGAATTTTTCAAATTTATTCATTGTATAGGTTTTTGTTGAATTGAAAACAAAATGACATAGAAAAACAGAAAATGACCTAAAAAAAAAGATTCTAAGTATTGTTAAGATAACCATTGAGATAACAGTATGAAATAATATATGAATAAAAATTTAAACAGATAATGTATATCAGATAATGAAATTCAAAAAATTCAGAAATAGGATTCAGAGTTTTTCAAGTTTATTACTTAAATATTTTTCCTTTCAACAGAATTCTGAAGTTATATATTACAAAACTGAGAACTTTCAAATCCTTTTTCAAAACATCAAAAACTGTAACTTTCTGATTCGTGAGATTATAACTTCGAAAATTTTTCATGATTTTTGTCAAGATTTTCGCACGAGAATATAAAAAAATAAAAAATATTGTTCTAAACAAAATGACATAGAAAAATTAAGAATAATGATTTTCACTATTTGTCTAGATAACTATTGAGATAACGACATGAAATATATGAATAAAAATTGAAACAGATCATAATAAATATCGAACATTCGAAAATAACAGTAAATGAATTCAGAGTTTTTTAAATTTATTCATTGTATAGTTTTTCGTTGAATTGAAAACAAAATGACATAGAACAAAAAAACAAATTGACATAAAAAAAAAGATTCTAAGTATTGTCAAGATAAGCATTGAGATAACAGTATGAAATAATATATGAATAAACATTAAAAAAGATAATCATAGATTTCAGAAATTGTAATTCAAAAACTACAAAAATTAGATAAAGATTTTTTCAAATTTGTTCCTTAAATATTTTTCCTTTGAATATATAATTCTGAAGTTATACATTACAAAACTGTGAACTTTTGAATCTTTTTTCAAAAAAATCAAAAACTATTGCTTCCTGATATGTAAGACTATATCTTCGAAAATTTTTCATGATTTTTATCAAGATTTTTGCACGTGAACATAAAATTATAAAAAAATAAATAAAAATTAAATGACGCAGAAAAATAAAAAATGATAATTCTAAGTTTTCAAGATAACCATTGAGATAACAATATGAAATAAATGAATAAAAATTGAAACAGGTCATAATAAATATCAAAAATTGAAATTCGAAAATTACAAAAAATGATTTCAGAGTTTTTCAAGTTTATTCATTGTATAGGTTTTTGTTGAATTGAAAACAAAATGACATGGAAAAAAAGAAAATGACCTAAAAAAAAAGATTCGAAGTATTGTCAAGATAACCATTGAGATAACAGTAGGAAATACACGAATAAAAATTGAAAAAGACAATCATAGATTTCAGAAATTGAAATTCAAAAATTACAAAAATTGGATTAAGATTTTTCAAGTTTTTTCCTTTGAATAGAATTCTGAATTTATACATTATAAAACTGAGAACTTTCAAATCCTTTTTCAAAACATCAAAAATTGTAGCTTTCTGATTCGTGAGATTATAACTTCGAAAATTTTTCATGATTTTTGTCAAGACTTTTGCACGTGAACATAAATAAAAACGAAATGACATAGAAAAATGAAAAATAAAGATTTTAAGTATTTATCAAGATAAGCATTGAGATAACAATATGAAATACACGAATAAAAATTGAAGCAGATAATAATACACATCAGAATTTGAAATTCGAAAATTACAGAAATTGAAGTCACAGTTTATTAAGTTTATTCATTGTATAGTTTTTTTCGAATTAAGAATTCCAGAGTTATGCATTATACATTGAGAGAAAAATCTTGTACTTTTTACTAAAAAATATAGTAATTAGGGATCGGTATGAAATATAGTAAATTTTACTGTACACAGTATTATATTATTAAAAATATTCGTATTGTAGTCATTGATATATAGTATAGTAGTTGTAGTTTTTATAGTGAAACTCATACATTTATAGTAATACGTATGAAAAAATGTAGAAAACATAATCATGTAAGCTATATTTTATATTGTGAACTGTTACTTACTGAAGTAGAAAATACAATATGTTTAGTATTTTTTACTGTATATCAGCTTATAATCGCGATATTGGACGTTTTACTGTACTGCATTGTGAAAATAAATATATTCATTGCTAAATATATTATCATATATGAAAAATTAAAATAATGCTGTAGATTTCCGAAGAATACAGAAATTTTTTTAATATTTATAGTACAAATTACAAGGTTCTCTTCTCAGTGTAAAATTGAGAACTTTTAACCCTATAGTAAAGTGTTCATTATTATAAAAAAACGACAATTCTTCATAAAAATTTCGATTCATATAAATAAGTTTCATAAAAAATTTAATTAAAAAAAAAGTTTTGAAGGGTTCATACTTTATAAACAATTTTATAAAAGTTTTATATGAATCAATATTTTCCATTAAAACAGTCTTATAAAACTGACATTTTTCTATAAAGTTTTCATAAAATCAGTTTATGAAAAACAGTTTTTTTTTTATTAACTTTTTATAAAGATTTCGATAAAAATCACAGTTACTAGAGAAATCCTCTCCCAAAAAATCAGAAACTGCAGCCTTCTGATTCGTGAAATCTAACCTTACAAATTTTTCATGATAATATTCCTTGATCGTAAAACTAGATTTTACGATTCTGAGTCAATGGGTTCTCGGTGTAAATTCGTTTGTCTTCCACATCACCTTAACCTTAAATTATCTTGAATGCTCGTTGCCAAGCACGTTCCACGCGATCTCGTCTAAGTCAATTGACGCGATAGATGCGCGTGCAAAAAGAGCGATCGGCGGCGCCAATTCAAATGCCTCAAATAATTCAACGTTTCCCGATACTTAGAGGTGAACGCATTACCTAACATTTTTCTAACGACGCACGCTGCGCGATTCGCTCCAGGAATTTTCGAATAGCGCAACTCGCGACAATTATCGGCGTCCTTTTGTTTCTGTGATTAGCATGACTCACTGAGTGTACCTTATACGACTTAACAAAGATAGAATAATTTAAAGATTTTTTATAAATCTTTTACTAAGGTCAGATTTTCCGGCTTTTCCGATTTCCTCAATGTGTTGTTCTTTCGAAAATACAATTAAAGATTTTAACTTTGAAAAAAAAAATATTCACCGAGCAATGCATCGGGAAAATCAAAGATGAGACGTTCAACGAAACAAGGCTGTCGGAAAACTCGGGAAAACGTTTTCCAAGTATGTAATCTTTTCCCACTGGCTGCGTTCCCCGCGTTTTTCAAATCGCGAAAAATGCGCTCACCCGTGCGAAATTGCCTCCTTAAAGACACTTGCGTAATTTTAAAAATAATTTCGCAGACGTTGACGAACAAAACCTTGCTTATCATTGTCGTGAAAATATTTGCTTTGTTCAAGGAAAAACCTGTTTCTTCAAATCACAAGCAATTTTTATCGCGAGGTAAGTACAGTGATAAGAAGCTTTCTTTTCGATTCCATTTTATTGATGTGGAATGTTTTAATGACAACTTGAGCGACAAGGTGACGAGCTGGTGAAAGTCGCGTTTTCTAGAAGCACTCTTTTCTTTGAGAAGGCGAATTTATTTCTCGAGGAAAATACATTTGCTTCGGGAACGTTGATGATTTCCATGACGAAAATAGTGTGCATTGTTTTAGCGTGAAGAGGGAATTTTTTCGATTTGGAATCATTGTATTTCATAATGGTACATGATGGAATATTGTATAAGGAGGACGCCAAGTAGGCCATTGTGGTGTCAGTTCTGTACTGGGAAAATAATATAATAGTTGTTACAAAACTTTATTGTTCGGTGGCGGGAGGGGGGGGGGCGAATTTGAAATATTGGACTTTTTGATTGATATTTATTACAGTTTTTATCATACTATAAAGAAATTATTGAAAAATGGCAGTATAGGAGTGAAAATATTTTTATGTAGAAATTGCTATATATATATTACATTTTCTGTTATACTTTTTGCAATATGAGCCAAAAACGAGTCTGAGAAAAAAATTATTTATGACAGCAATAAGAAGAACTCATTATTTTATTTTCATTTTACAAATATCTAGAATTTAAAATGTTGGTGAATAATTCAGATTTTTTGTTATGTTCGTTTTTGTAAAAATTTTTTAATATTTTCGTTTTAAAAAAAAATTCAAAATTGACTCAGTTCTACTTTTTTAGAACCCTTGTGATGGTGATTTTTATACAAAACTTATAAAAATTTATATAAAGTCGACCTCATAAAATTTTTTTAGAAACTTCAAAAAGAATTTTTTTTGTAAAATTCTATTTTTTGCATAAATTTGATACCGATGTTTTTTTTTTATTTTATAAGAATTACTTTCTTACAAAAAGACATTTTTTATGAAAAGAAAACTTAAAAAAATTGAAAATTTTCTAGAAAATTGGAAAATTTTTATATAAAAATATCAATTTTATAAAAAAAAAGGGCTCGAATACTTTTTTATAAATAATGCACAATTTATCGTAAAATTGTCTCCCTTATTTATTGAAAAAATTTTTTTTGTTAGGTTTTTAGAAAGTCACTTTATAAAAAAATTTTTTTCTATAAAAATTTCATTAGATAGATTTTATAAAAAATGGGATTCTTATGGAAAGTTTTGATTTTTATGAAAATTTTGTCTTTTTTTATACAAATCAAAATCACTAGGGAATTGACATATTTTCCGCAATCCGCAAAATTTATAGACACTTTCTACAATTCTAAACATTTTTTGAATTTTTTTGAGTACATATTTAAAAATCATGAAAATTTCTAATTTCTTGATTACTATTCAAAATTATCAACCTTCTTTGTACTTTATTACAATATCAACTGTCAAAATTATTTTTAATTTACCAGTTCCCTTATAGCGAAATTTTTAAAAATTATTCGAAACTTTGAAAATTGTCAGAACTTTGTTATGTAATCCAGAATCTTGAAAATTATCAGTTCTTGATTTTTGTTTTTAATTATCAACAATCTCTGTAAATTATAACGATTATTACCTATTGGAAAATTATTCATCTTATAAAAAAATTGAAAAATAAAAATATTATACATATGAAAAGTTAAAAATATAATTATATGAAAAATTTATTGTAAGAAAATTTTATAAAATTTTCAATAAATTTTTTATTACTTGTTATAAATTATTGATAAATATTATATATTTCTCATAATAAATTAGATTGTTTTATTATTATATTATTATCTTATTTTATTATTGTATAATACATGATTTTAAATCAAACATTTTTTCAAAAATTGAATAATAAATAATAAAAAAATAACTATCAATCATTTAATTTATGATTTATATATTATGTTTCTTATTTTTTATAATAAATTTGTAATGACAATTATTTTTTATTACTTCTTTTATTAAATTTTGAATAAGTTTAATAAAAAATAATTGAATATAAAAATTGAATATAAAAAAATTATGAATATAAACAAAATTATAAAAAAATATTTTTTACAAAAATTATTCGTTTATATGATCATTAATTGTGGAAAATGTTAAAAACATTGCACACTAGAAAAAAATATAGTTATCATTACAATACATTTTGTATTCCATTGTGGAAACAATCTGAAATATTGTACGTTTTGCTGAATATTTATTGCATTTTTGTCACATTATATGATATGTATATTGTTAAATGATATTTGAGTAGTTAATAATATTTTTTTATAAAAATACTATGTATCTAACGTTTTCTGTAATATATACTTCTTAGTATTTTTTGCAATTTCTACTCATACAGATTTCAGAATACGCCATTCAGTTTTGCCAGTATTCATATCTGATACTTTTTTTTACTGTACATATTTTTGAGAACTTTCTACTATATCATATTGTAAAATAATGATGCAATATTATCAAACGTTGAAAATCCTATACAGGTATTGTAGATTTTACAATATGGTATGAATTTTTGCGATGGATTTACTCAAATGTATAATATTTTCTCTAAGTATATGAAATATACTAAGTATACAAACTGTTTGAACATAAATTATAATAGGTAAAATATTTTGTTTGTTGTTTCACTATAGACGGATATTAAATACGTGTACTACTGTAGTAAAAATCACAATTTATTAACAACAATTTTCATTCTGTGGATTTGAAATTTTCCAAAATTATCTAGTGAAAACTTGTACATGTATTGTAATTTTTACAATGTAACAAATGACAAAATATTCAATAATATTGTGAAACCTGCAATATTATTCTAAAACTTACAATATTCTTATACTTTTTTTTCACCTTGGAAAAAAAGTTGCAGATGAATGCGAAAAATTGTAGGAAAACACAGTAAGTAAAAAAAAATCGGATAAATTTTACAAAACTGTATATTTTCGTTATGAAAAAATGGGGAAATGCATTTAGAAATTGATTTTTCAACGTCTTTAATATGAATTTGAGGCCGTTGCAAAAGTGACCAAAACGTAAAAGCGTTGCGAACGATACGTGTCTGTGTTTTCAATCGAAGTTATTGTTATAAAGACCTTGATTACAGTCAAGTGCACGACTTCCTGCCTGCCTCGACATATGAGAAAGGATCACTGGAATTCCTTGCGAAATAGTACGTTTCAGGAACAAGAAATCGGGTCTGAAAACAGAAGAGTCGTCGCGAAAAAATGAAAAACATGGACAATATCATCCAAGAGAAAAAAAATTCCATGTATTTGAAAACAAAAAGCCTGTATAAAAATATATGGGATTATAGAATAATATTAAAAAAAAAATTCAAAACCAAGAAAAAATGTGAACAGATATTGAAAAAGAGCCTATCTCAGAATTACACAAGTGTAGGATGAGAAATAAAAAAATTTTTCATTTCGCAATTTCCTAAAGATTTGTGATAATCTTTGGGAAGTGTAATTTTCGAAATTATAAAAAAATCTTTAGTTTATTGCTCAATTCGTCTGGCACAAATCTTCAAGAATGATCTTAAAATGACGACTTCTCATTATGACTCGCGAAATATGGAAAACGGATATGATTTTTTTTTAATGAGTTAAAGAATAGTCAATGATTAACATGCAAAGTTTTTTATTTTAATATTATTTATTTTATTGCATTATTTCATCTTCATTTGTCTTCAATTATTTATTTTAATAGTATATTCCTAAAAATTAAATTACATTTTTATAATTATTTTTCTTGAATTAAGAAAGTATTTAAGATAATCATTTGAATTGTTCATTTTCGTGAAAATAAAGTTCCAAACTACAATAAGCGATTTACTCGAAATGACTTGAATATATTCCAATAAAATAAGTAAATAACAATATACTCCATGCAAAATCGACTTCGGTCTTGGACCTGATTGCATGGAAAATTCCTCATCGATTATTAAATAGTCCAACAGTGATGATTTGTTTTTCAATAGACGAGAGCGATTGCATTCCGCGAATCATTATGCGATACACCTGCCACGAGCACGTGTTCTAGCTATAGCCAACTTTAATATGACGCAGAGTTTGATAAATGACATAAGTTTTTGTGCTGCGCTTGACATACAGCGCAAAGTGCAAACGTTGGCTTCCTCTCATTCACAAGTGCATTGTGTAACATGAAAATTCCTTGTGTCATCTCCAGCTTTACAGTATCGTGACTTGGTCATAGAATTTTGCAAATACATACTCGATTGTTCGCACAAAATCTATTTGAACTTTGATATTAAACACGATGACTTTTCCATGTTGGAAGCCTTATTCGGCGATATCGTTATCGCACTTTGCGTTCGATATCGACAATTTGAATTATTCTAACGGTTTTTTACAAGAAAATTAAGCAATATTGTTTTTTTTTTGTTATTTTTTTTCAATATAAACTCAATTTTGCTTTTTCCGGGGGGTTTCGCCCTCCGAACCCCACTGGGGCTCTGCCCTTGGACCCCGTCGGGGAGCTCCGCCCCCCAAACCCCACGTCGTTCGGCCAAATTCAGAATGAATAAATTTCAAACAATTTTGTTAAGTAATTTTAGAATTGTGCTATCTTGTTTTGATATTTGTCGGTTATTCAAGTCGTAAAGAAAACCACTAATGAAATATCACATTCGGTTTCATCGAGTTTAATCCGGACGTTTCAGAATTTTTTAACGCATCAATTAACCCGTCGCGCTCGAAGGCAGTTAAGAATTTTTTCAACGTCCGCATATCGTATTATTTTTACGATTCCACGAAGCTCTGGCTTAACTTTTATTTGAATGTGAAATGTATGGATCACAAATCTTTTTCACACGCGACAAATTAGAGAATAAAGTTACAAAGAGCACAAAAGAACCGATGTTGAATGGATTTTGAGTTTTGGCAGAGTATTTGAAGTTTCTTCATTCTTGGCTTGGTGCGTTAAGGAAGATGAGAAAGCAATAAAAGTTGTAAATTTACTCTGTAAGTATGAATGAGTCAATTGGTGGACTTTTTTTAATAATTGTGAAAACTACTTAGTTGGATTTAGAGAGTGGAAATATAGGTTCTTGCAATTTAAAAAAATAAACTTAGAAGTTACAATAAATCATGAGAATTCTGTATCAAATAAATTGAATTAAAATAAATAAAATTAATTAATTAAATTAATTAAATAATTTTATTAGAAATCTCTATCAAATTATTCAAAAACACTCACTCACCTTTTTTTTAAAATCACTTAACACCGCCTTTTAAAAGAGAAAATACTCAAAAATTTCACGCCACCATAAAACTTTATGGAAAGTTCTGAAACGACCAATTTACTCGTGAATAATGCGGTATCTTTGACGGCGAGTCCGATAACAAATCAAAAAACAAGGCCAGCGTTCTAAACCAAGGAGTGACAAAATTTGGGGTTCATAGGAGGGGAATAGTGCTTACGGCGTAACGAAAAAATAACGAGACGCGGGAATGTGTACTTGAGTTTTGTATATTTAGAACGAAAGCGGAGCACTGCATCAAAATGCCTCGCCACTTATAGCGAGAATAGAGACATACTTGGGGCGCCCGAGAAAGTGTCCACGTTTGTTGCTCTTACTCCAGGATGTGTTCGAGAAGTCAGCAAAGTTTCCCGTTTTTTTATTTTAAATTATAGTATAATTTCCATAGATTTAAGGACTCGACTGCACCTTAAAAAAGGATTCGCTGTAGCAGAAAAAATATTTTCAAACACAACTCGACAAAGTGAACTTTTTTTGCAGCAGTAGCTTATTTTTTTGTTGGAAAATTTTGGCAATTTCAAAAAATTAGAATCAAGGAACATTGATTTTCCCGATTTTCCAGCTAAATGTCTACTTTCTGAAGGCGCCTATTCTAATACACTACGCGTTCATCGCAACGCGTCTATTCTTAACAAAACGCGGACATAAATACACGCCTTACATGAAAATTTCTGTTTCCCTGACTCGAAGATTTCCAAAAAGACAAACATAGGAACAGGATTTTCATAAAAAAAATGGAAGTGACTTTAATAATAAAACAAGGAAATCGCGTGAAAAGCAACAGAAATTCGTAAAGTAAATTTTTCTGTTTAATAACTGATCATTATTTTAAAAAACAATAAATAAGTTTAATAAAATTGTTCAGGGAATTAATGATGAATTGTGACAGATCGTAAATTCAAAAATTAGTTGATGCTGACACGTCTCTTAAAAAGTATAATTTTTATGAATTATGATTGATTTATGTGTAGTCTCGGTGAATAGGATAATTATTTTGGAAAAACGTAATAAATTATTTTGTTTATTATGGAATAACTAATATGATGATTGATGATCTGTTTTCAGATATTAGTGTCGCTCCGCAAAGAGTTACTCTTCAACAAGCCTCCATGAAACTTGCTCGTGCCTTTTCTACCAAGGGTCTCGCTCTCCTCGTGAACCATGGCGTTGATTTGAAAAAGGTTCGATTTCTCTTTTTCTTGTCATTTACATAGAAAAGATTTAAACTTATTATTTCGCGTGTTTCATTTTAAGGAAATTAAATATTTTAACTTGTGCAGTATATTTTTTTAAAAATTACGTATATTTTTAAAATTTCCAGATAATGCAAAATCTTATTGTTTTTAACTAAACAGCATTTCAAAATTTTTATGTAGTTTCATGATCCCAATTCAGACATTATCTAATTTTCTAGTTTTTGTAAACTAATTCAAAAACTTTCAAAAAAGTGGAATTTCAAACTTAACTTCTGATTTTTTTTCGGTGTCAAATATAAGTATTTTAACTAAAAATAAATTGTATAACAAAATTATCTTTATGAATAATAATAAATACCTTTTTTTGTAATTATTGAAAAAAATTCTTGAAATTTCTGAAAAATAATAATAATATACCTCAGATTAAATAAATTCAATTTTATAACGTATATTGTCAACTATTTATGTAAACTATTCACATACAGTAATTATTTGAAATTTATATGAAAGGTATAAACTAAAAATAAACGTTAATTTTGTTTGAATAAATGATAAATTATGAATCTTAAAATAAATGTGAAAAATGTAAGAAAAAAAATTAATTGCAAATTATTCACAATATCCCTGTAACCATTGATATTTTTATCATTAAATTTTCAATGATTTTACTGTATAAATACTGATACAACTATTGCACGAACATTTTACATACGTTACATCAGCAGTGGATTTTTGAAAAATGTAATATTTCAACTCCTTCTTTACATTTTTAAAAAAATTACGTATATTTTCAAAATTTCCAAATAATGCAGTATCTCAGTTTTTTTAAGTGAACAGCGCTTCAACGCTTTTTTTCCAAAAATGCAAGAAAATTTTTTTGTAGTTTCTTAGTTCAAATTCAGACGTTATCAAATTTTCCAGTATTATTAAAGTGATTTCAAATCTTCCAAAAAACTAGAATTTGAAACTCAACTTCTCGTTTTCTTTTTATGGAGTTACATGTAACAGATAAGAATTTCAACAACAAAAAATTCTATTACAAAATTATATTTCTGAAAAATAAAAAATACTTTTTTTGAAATTGTTTAAAAATATTTCCGAAATTCTTAAAAGATAATCATAAAGTCTGTAAGAATCAAGAAAATTTATTTTATGACGTATATTGTCATCTATATTATGTAAACTTTCCACATACACTTATTATTTAAAATTCATGTGAAAGGTATACACTGAAAGTTATAATCAATTTTGTTCGAAAAAATAATAAATTAATATTTTTAAAAAATACGAGAAACATCACGTAAAAAATTAACTGTTCATCATTTACAATATCCCTGAAACAGTCGACAATTTTATGACTAAATTTTCAATGATTTTAATGTATAAATACTGATACAACTGTCACACAAATATTTTACATTCGTTGCATAAGCAGTTGATTATTAAAAAGTGTAATATTCCAACTTTTTCATTACATTTTTCGAAAAATTACGTTTATTTTCAAAATTTACAGATAATGGAGTATCTCAGTTTTTTTAACTGAACAGCGTTTCAATGATTTTTTTTCAAAAATGCAAAAACTATGGCAAAAACCTTTTTTTTGTGGTTACTTAGTCCAAATTTAGACGTTGTAAAATTTGGCATTATTTTTCAACTGATTTGTAAACTTCCAAAAAACAAGAATTTTCAATTCAACTTCTCGTTTTTTTGTTTTAATTTTTTGTAGCCAAATATAACAGATAAACAATTCAACAGAAAAAAATTAAATTACAAAATCATCTTTCTGAGTAACAATTAGTACTTTTTTTGCAATATCTAAAAAATATTCTCGAAATGTCTGAAAAATAATCATAAAGTCTTTCAGAATCAAGAAAATTTATTTTATAACCTGTATCGTCAACTATATGTAAACTTTTCACATGCAGTAATTATTTAAAATTCATGAATGTAGAAGCAAAAATGAAATCTGCGCTAAATTTAAAGATTCACGTGTCTCGGGGTTTTGCTAAATTAGGTCGCAAAAACGACTGATTCAACAATTTGTTTTATCTTTTCTCTCTTTTCAGCACATTGCTCGAATAGGTATGTCCTTCTCGCATTTCAAAGTTTAAATGGAAAACTTTATTGACCTAATATCTTGAAACCCTGAGACACGTGTGTCTTAAAATTGAGTGTATATTACGTTTTTGCTTTTATTTTCTGATATCAAAATTTTTACCTGGAATTCGTCACACAGTGTAATCATTCACGATGTCACTGCAACCGTTAATAATTTTATAATAAAATTTTCAATGATTTTACTGTATAAATACTAATGCAATTATCACATGAATATTTTACGTTCATTGCAAAAGCAGTGGATTTTCGAAAAAATTACATATATTTTCAAAATTTCCATATAATGCAGTATATCAGTTTTTTTAATTGAACAGCGTTTCAACCCTTTTTTCCAAAAATGCAAGAAAATTTTTGTGTAGTTCCCTAGTTTAAATTCAGACGTTGTCAAATTTTCCAGTATTTCTCAACTGATTTCAAATCTTCCGAAAAACTAGAATTTGAAACTCAACTTCTCGTTTTTTTTCACAGTTAAATATAACAAATAAGCATTTCAACTGGAAAAAACTTATAATACAAAATTATCTTTCTGAATAATAATAAATACTTTTTTGTGCAATTATTTAAAAACATTCTCAAAATGTTTGAAAAAAAAATGTCTTTCAGAATCAAGTAAGTTAATTTCTAACTAATATTGTCAACCGTATGTAAACTTTTCACGTGCAGTAATTATTTTAAATTCATTTAAAAGATATTAACCAAAAGTGAACATGAGGTTCGTTTGAATAAATGATAATTTATTATTATAAAAAAGTACAAGAAATATCAAAGAAAAACTAACTGATAACCATTTACAATATCCCTGCAACCGTTGATAATTTTATAATTAAATTTTCAATGATTTTACTGTATAAATACTGATACAACAATCGCACGAGTATTTTACATTCGTTGCATAAGCAGCCGATGTCACTTTCAAATCGTGGGAGGTATTTGAAATCGAATCGTAGACGCAATAAACTACACGAGTCGTCGAGAGGAATAAGCATTGTTTTGAAAACATGATGTTATTTATGAGATATTCAAACAGTTCAAGACAACTTTCGCCTTTTTAGTGTTCAGTTACGAAGGTAAAGTTCGAACACCGCGTAGTTTTTAAATACTAAAACTTGTTACGAATTTCTAATTACTGTCAAACGAAGACAAACATTTTTGAAATGTACTTTTAGGTTCAATTCGTCTTCAGCCCTTTCAATAAATCATAATCAATATTATTTTTATTTTTTTATTTCAATTTCGAAAAGATGATCAACAAGTTTTTTGAATGGAGAAATCATGAATTCCTTGAGAAATCAGATTCGAAAGCCCTTTACCTTGAAAAAAACCGAACAGGGCCTTCGTAATGGACGCACTTGAACACCTTGACATGTCTACCACGTGACATGGGTACAATTACCAACGCTCGAAGGAAGAAATCTCACTGTTTACTTATTATTCATTTATAATGATTCTATCGATGATTCTGATAAAATATAAAAAAAGTTCTTGAAGTTCTGCCAGTTTCAAGGAAAAAAAATTACGTATTTTCAGGATATTTTAGGAGTCATTGGAACCTGAACTCACATCACTGAATTTAATGGAAACTTATCAAATACAAAATTAACTGTATAACTGAAATATTTGGAATTAAAAAAAAGTTTGAGGTTCAACATAAATTTTTATACTTTGTAGCTTACAAAGCAAGTGCAACAAAACTAACTGTAACTCATGATTACACTGAAAGTTCAAGGTTGGCTAATATTTTTTACTCGCATCCAAAAACGAACAATATCAGTTGTTGACAGTTACAAATTTTATGATTACCGTTCATTTTCCCGACAGAACTTTTCCCGACAACCTTTTTCCCGACAGACTATGATCCCGACAAAAATGTTTTTTTTACAATAGTTTATTTCCGATGTGCATTTTTATTTTTAAATAATGATCGTGAAAGCTAAATTTGGTAGGTATACGAGTATTTTTCTTTATTACCATTATCACAGACCATTATCACAAAACTTTCGAATCATATTTTTCAGAAAACGGATAAATAATCAACTACAATATTTTCATTTGAAATTATGCACGTTTCTATCCAAAAAAAGAAACTCAATACTTCTGTTTCAAGCCTAATTACTTTAAATCTTCTTTTTTTTAATATTACTATTTCACTTTTGATTTTTATTAGATGTATACCGCACACTATGCCATGAAACGGTTTTCGCTCTTACCGGAAATGCATCGCAAAAAATACGCAAGCAACTTGCAGGAAAATTCCCTGCATGGCTACAATGATTCCGGAATCCTCAGGTAAATTTTACGTCTTACCAATAGTTACAGTCATACACTAAACCTTTAATTGTTTCTCGTATGCGACAAAAAAATTAAAACAAATTTGATGCGATCTGAGAAAAGAGACCTTAAGATACCAATCTTTTAGGCACATTATCTACGGTCGGTACCCTGAGGTCCCTTTTCTCAGATCGCGTCACAAATGATAATTTATGATGTTTTCGTGATTAAGGAATCAGTTCTGTTTTTAAAATAATAATTCAAGAGATTGTTACTGTTGTTAGATTCATGACAGAGGACCAAGTTCATGACATGCGCGAGTCCTTCACCATATCAGGGCAAGGATGCTCGATGCCTGATGAGGAAATGCCCTTGTTCAGAGCTGCAATGGAAAATCTCAGCAAAGAGTTGAAACAATTTTCAGTCAGGTTTCTGAGTGTAAGTGTCAAATCTGTGAAAAAGTTATATGTATACTTTCACGTAAAAAACAATATGGTTGTCACAACCTCATTTGTGATTAGTGCAACAACATATAAATTTACTGAAATCTTTGTAAACCATGCAGTGACTTTTAATGTGGTTGTACCAACCACAAATGAGGTTATGTCGACAACTCTACACCGTGAAAGAAGTTGGGGAAAATGTTATTTTTCATGAGGTTGTGACAACCATACTGTTTTTCGTGCAGTTTACCGTACAAGCAGCACATTTAATGATTAAAATTGCGATATTTGTCATTTTACTTTACTACATGTTAAAAAAAAATATTATATGAAAAATAATATAGAATAAAGTAGTTTTTCCAATATTTATAGTACAAATTACTAGGTTTTTTTCAAATCAATAAAAACAAAACTCACCCACACAAAATTTAGTTTTTTACAATTCTGACATTTTAATTTTTTGTAACAAACACTTAAAGCATATTTTCGGAGTGAAACTTCTCCTAGCGCCCCAAACTATATTTTTTATATACAGCAAAATGAAAAAATGATGAGTTGATTAAAAATTACCGAGAAATTTCAATAACAATATTAAGAACTACCATAAACCTTATAAAATTAGAATTAAACGTTTCAAATTAAACTTACACTTTGTAAACTACATTCTCTAAATTCACAGGTTCTGTCGATGGGGCTAGGACAGCCATTGAATTTCCTTGCATCGAAGCACGAGCACGTACTTGAACCTGGAAACGGATCCACGCTCACAGCGATGTACCAAAAGCCTCAGATGTTCACAGCCCTCGGTGATCTTGTCTGTGAACCTCATGTTCACCACAGCACTTTCACCGTAATTGCTTCGGTGTGTAAAAAAAATTCTTATCTGATTCGCAATGCTATTAAATAACACCGAAAAAGCAGGAAATTTGAGAGCACTGCAGTTCAAGATATCATTTCAAGAATATCAGGACGAAAATTAGCGGGAACTAGACTAGGTCAAAAAACTTTGCGTGCGATTTTAAAAAGCAAAAGTGTAAAAACAAATAGTAAAA
>JAPYZL010205384.1:0-15028 GCA_030522825.1 Platygaster orseoliae | reverse complement strand
ATCAACAAAAACCCTGGGAAACATTTATAAATCACGGATCAGGCAACTTTCTTCCCTGTGATCCGGGATTTATGAATATTTCCCTAGGGTTTTATTGAAAACTCCCGCTGATTTCCAAGTACTCCAAAAAGAGAATTTCCTTCCTGCGTTCCATAAAAATGAAGCGGCCACTTTTACACATGCATGGGAAAAAATATTGTATGCTACACGAGACAAATAGGATAATTCCAACTCGTGCAATTGCGCGCTCGCTTCGCTCGTGCCCAAACTTTGCACTCGTTGGAATCATCCTTTTTCTCCCTTGTAACATAAATATCTATTTTTCGATTTTGTAGGTAATCATAATATGTCCTTTTTTATTTTCAGACCAAATATAATTTGGATATTTCAGAATTCATTATCCCATTCACCGATTACCAACTTTTGAATTTTTTATTCTTGAGATCACATTACCGAAATTGCTAAGTTTAGATTCTCAATTCTGCGATTTCAGAATTCAAATATTTTTTTTGCAAAATTAAGTCTAAACTATAGATCACTACTGGTGAAATCTGATGGTATACCTTGTATATAAACTTTCTATTCCAAAAATCAATGATTAGATAAAAATCAAAGTAAAAAAACACCGAAAACTCGATTCAAGGTGTTGAATAAATTTTAAAATTCATAATTCAACAATTTCTTTTCAGTGACTTTAACATCTTCACATTACTACTGAAAGATAAGTTTCAGTATTAAACATTTTCTGAAAAAAAAGTATATAAAAGATCATAGAAAATTCGTACGTTTCTATACAATATTAATCGAGAATTCTTCAGATAAAAAGCTAATAAATGCGTCACACGGAATCAGTAGAAATACGAGTCACAAATTTTTTCAACGTCATAGAAATCCCGGATTTGTCCCAACAGCGTGGATGAGGATCATCACTCGTTCACTGATTTATTACTCCATCTGTCTTCATCCTTACTCTTTGATAAACTAGTCCAGTCTTACGAAAAAGGTAGGGGTCAATCGGGCGAAGCCCCTACCCTCAGATGATCGACTGAAAATAACCCCAAGAGACAGGATTCGCGTTCCCCTCTGAAGGTCCTACGCCTTTCAAGCTAGTGCATCTGTTCAAGACCCGTCAAAGGAGCGCGCAATTAAACGAGTGGTGCTCACGACTTATCAGATTTCCTCTAAATTCGCAACGAAAAACATAGTCGCGCCATAGAAAGTGGAGAACACTCGCTGAAAGCAACTTTTGATCCATTCAATCTCGAAAATCGCGAAAAAGCGAATCGAGACCAATCCCAGAAATAATGGTGCATATGATCTAGTGATGACTATCAGCGTACTGTCAGCCATTGCACAGCATCTGGTACCGTTTGATTTTGGGAACGTCATTGTACAGTCATTCTGTTTTAGGCAAATCTGAGATATTGGAGATGTCAGTCAAGGTCTTGATGATTTTTGCGTATTTTTGCAATTATTGAAGTAGATTTGGTCCATAACACTGTGCAAAAAGTTTACAAAATGTTTTGAAACAAAGAAGTTTCATAAAAAATGTGTAGTCTGACACATCTTGAACAAATTTTTCATTTCTGCAATCTTTTGGTTTATTTTTCAGATATTTACAATAACATTTTTGAATTCAATAATTCTTGATAAAGGCAATTTTTATCGTTTTCTTTAATACAAAAAAAAAGTTATTTACACTGAAAAACTGATTTGGTTGGCTCAAACAAACGTTTGGTCGCTATTTGACCAACCAAATATTTGGTTCGATTCAACAAATTTGTAGTTTATGCAAACAAGTTTTGTTTCAGTCAAAAAAATTTACGTTTCTGCTAACTTTAATTTGTTTGTCTGAACTAGAAATTTATGTAAGTAAACCAAATTGGTTTAACAGAGTATTATTATTTACCATTTTTAAGATACGTAATTATTCAAGTATGCAATATTGTAAACATTTTTCTAAAAACAAAAAATAGTTGTAGGAATCGATTTTTCAGTTTCACAAGATACAATATGATTTTTTCAATTAGAAATACCGTTAAAATTGCCTATTTGAGAAATTACGGTACTTTAAAATGTTATTGTTAATATCTCAAATATAAACCGAAAGATAGCAAAAATACTTCGTAAATATGTTCAAAAGGTGTAATACTATACATTTTTGGCGAAAATTTTAATGCCACAAAGTATTCCCGAAATTTTGTTGCATTATTTGCAACTACTTAACCAAATTTTTGTAGTAGGTATAACTTACTAAAATGTGTTGTTTATTAATTTTATATAAATTAAAGTTTCCATCATTGCAATCAATATACGATTTTTATAATGAAAATGGTAGTTGAAATATAAAAACTCAAGTCGTCATATCTAGAACTTTGATGAGTCTATATTTTATTAAATGATTTTGTTGCTAGAACCTAACATTTCTTGTAGATTTTTATTCCAGGCAGATTTTGTTAAGGTTTCAAGGATCTAAACACTGAAAAACGGATTTGGTTTGCTCAAACAAACGTTTTGTCTTTATTTGAATAACTAAATATTTAAGGAAATCAAATACTTAGTTGTTCAAATAACGACCAAATGTTTGTTTGGGCCAACCAAATTGGCTTTTCAGTGTACCAGAGCAAAAAAACATGTAAACTAGGAATTCACGATTTCACATTGGATAATCACAGAGTTTTTCAGGTTCGTGAAAGAAAACTCGAGTTTTGTGTTATCAAAAATTCTTTATTGTACAAACTGATCATTGTTTCGCTTGCTGTAATACTCTGATGAAATGATTTCATCAACTGAAAGCTGGGTGTTTCTATGCGAACTTTGAGTTTCGATCATATCAGGCTGAATTTCTATGATTTCACCAAAATTAATGTGTACTATTTTACAGTTCTCATTGATTAATTGAATTTGGAAGTTTAACAAGGTTGGAGTTTGATCACTCTTCAATATTCTATTGCAATTTAGGATGTAGTAAATGGAACTCATTGACATATGCATTTCACATACGAAACGCATACTTTTAGTCTCTTTTCACGTAAGCTACGAATATGCTTTTTTTATGCAGTATTCATGACCGTATATAGATAGTGTTCGTTACAAATGTTCATTGTTTCATAGCTACAATTCCATGGTTCTTAACATTGTAATTTCATACTGATTTTTTACTTTCCATCAAGATTCAACTACAGAAGATTCGAAAATTTTAAGAGTTTCAATCCAAAAACAGGTGGTTCTTCATTGTATCGAACTTCGGAAGACTATAAGTTTTGAAATGTCAAAGGTGTAGCCAGAAGTGGAGGGAGCAGTTCGCAAGAAAAAAGGGGAAACTTATTTATGTAAAATTATAGTTCATAATATTTTTTCGTTTATTAGCTTATTCTATTTAGAGTTGACCATATTACCGATTTTCATCAAATTCTTTGAATTGATACAAAAAATAGTTTTAAATTATCCGTATTTTTTATTTTTGACTAAAAACCTTTTTTTTTTCTTCTAAGGATTCGTGGAACTTAATTTCTTGTCAAAATTATAGTAACCTCACTTTTGTAGAAGTACTATTTTCGTAAAATGTTCGAAATTGAAAAAATTTTCTGAGTAATGGAATGTAAGTATTTCTTGAAAGGCTTTTGAATTTTTATGAGTACACGCAAAAAATGCGTAAAAAATTTTCAGTCATAAATTTTTGTATTGTATAACAGAAAATGAAATTTAAGAAAATTATTGTTATTCATATTAGTATAGTAATATTTACTATAAAGTAATATTTTTCTATTGAGCAAAACGCCAAAGCGATTACTTGTTAATTTCAACAAAATCGGTTTCATACGTATCTATAATTTCACTCGTCATTCGAAATTGGATTTAAGTTTTCATCATTACTTTTTAAATTTCCCCTTATTTTTCAAACCAATCGATGATCACGACTACTTCTGCGTTTTTGTTAGCATCGAAATAGTTTCAAAGCGAATTCCCCCACCCCGGCACCGAGAAATATTTTCAACTAAAATTTCTTCCTAAAACCGTTCTTAGTTACGCCTCTGGGCGAAGTACGCAAGTTCCAACTTGAAAAATCAAGAAAAGAAACACCATATTTCAGGAATGCGTTCATTTTTGGTTCATTTGTACACTATCGTCATCAAAGCGTTTTGTCCCGTCTTACCCCCGAGTCGAGATCACATCACATTTCTCATTTTAACCCGAACCGAACATATTCAGATACGTGTATTGGACGGGCGTAAAAAGCGTGGAATCAGGAATTCGGAGTAGCCGCAGTCCCGACCCCGGAAACGGATAAAATAATAAAATCACAACATGAGTACTCCCTAATTAACGTATGCATAAAAACAACGATAAAAAATCCATCACGCGATATAAATCATATTTAATCGAAATCTCCATAAATAGACATCAATAAGTCCATAAATAATTGAACAAGTCTTGTTGCACTGTCCGTTCGGCGTCCAACTATTGCGCAGGCGTGGTGTTTGGCTGATGGTTTGGCGGCGGTGGGGGTGGCGGCGGTGGAGGGGGTAGAGAGAGTGGTTGAGGGTGTACTTGGTGCGACAAGAGGCCGTGTGTCTGTACATGGGCCGGGTGGTGGTGGTGGTGATGGTGGGAGTAGAAAATAGGCTGCGCGGTGGGGGCGCAGGATGCCCCGACGCCGACACTGACGGAGACAGGACCAACGGCCACGGTGTGGGGAAGGCCCCCCGTGGAAGTGACGCTCGTGTTCTGGCCCGGATGCTGGGGACCCACGGAGGACACCGCCACACTTCCGGGGCCCGAGGTCATCGGGTTCCCAGAAGAAGCCTCGTGGTACAAAATGGGTACCCGCACCAGACGCTGCGCAGCGTGGACCATGTTAGCCGCCTCCAGATCAGCTGCTAGCTGTCTCTTCCACTTGTTGCGTCGGTTTTGAAACCAAATTTTCACTTGGGTCTCGGTCAGTCTAAGGGAGGCCGCTAAGCCAGCGCGTTCGGAGGAGGACAAGTATCGTTTCACATCGAAAGTACTTTCTAGTTGGAACACTTGCGACCGCGAGAACACAGTTCGGGTTTTCTTTTTCCGTTTCAAGTTGCTGGACTCGCGACCGTCGGAACCGACTTGGACATTGGTCTGACCGTTGTTGGCGCTGGAGCAGCCGTGGACCCCCGTGGACCCCAGGGATTCGCCTTCTCCAGCGGCTTCTGCGCTTTCCTCGCCATCGTTCAGGTCTTCGTGGCCCTCGTCGCCAGAGGACGGGGTTTGGGTCCGGTTCAGCCGGTCTTCCCCTGAAGCGTCATCGTCTAGATCATCTGTCAATGTGACAAAAAAGTGGAGTTTGAGTATCTGTGCAACATTTACGTCGGAGGTTGATAAGTTGTATGTCAGATCCACGGGTTGAAGGTCATATAAGAGTGGATACTTATGAAGTATTCGCCATATAGATCAAGAAGGAAGCTGCAAAGTTGAGATTAGAAGAATTAGAACAAAATGACCAAGTGCCTGAGGAGTATAGAGTTTGGATCTGGTTGAGCAGGTCTTCTCCTGAAGCGTCATCACCTAGATCAGCTGCCAATATGCCAAGAAAGTAGAGATAGAGTTTCTTTGCAACATTAACGTCAGAACATGAGAGTTTGTATGTTAGATTCGTAGTTTAAATGTCATATACAAGTGAAGTGAGTATAAAGTATTAATCCATCTATAATGAATTCTTATGTAGTATTCACTATAGACTAAGATCAATATTACAAAAAACGTAATGGGTAAATTTGGATAAATACAGAAAATTCGTAGCATATTGATAAACCCAAAGATGATATTGGCCAGATGCCCTATTTCCTCCTTCTACGCTTACTGTTATGAAAGCTGGACCATTAATGATAGGTAAACGGTAGAAGCTTTTGAAAGAAGGCGATAAAGAAAAATGCTTGGCATTCCCTAAACAGATGTCATGTTCTGGTTCTGCAGAACCAACTTACCATATTATTTTGGAAAATTTTCCATGTATCCTGCTATATTGCGAGAAGAGTAAATGACGATTCGAAATATTCTTTGAATGAATATTGTTTGCTCTGATATATTCTCACCTCTGTGCGCCAAAGACGCAGACGCTGGACTCAATCGATTCAGATTACTCGCCAAATCCGCCGAGGATGATTGGTCAGCGGTTTGAACTCCATGCGGCGCTCTCCAAGAAAACGGCCAGGAAGACCCAGACGAGAAAACTCTCATATTTTCCACGTCAGGGACTTCTGATGGACCGATCATAACGGTGTTTCCCAAAGCTGACGAAGCATTCGTCAGTCGCGTTTGGTGCTGATGCTGCTGTTGGTGCAAATGTTGAAGAGCGGAAGGAAAGAAGACGCCTATACCGGTTGGATAGCGTCCAGAAATTAAGGAAGACATCAGTCCTAGCCTGAAAAAAAACAAAAAAAGGGATTGGATTATTCGAACGATGAAATCTCATCAAAAAGTTAGTTAGGAAGCTCTTTTCAAGAATATGCAGAAGCTAAAAATACGATTGAAACTTGTAAACTGAAACGTATTATGGCCTGTCAAACAATCTCTTTTTTTATATTATATGTATTTTTGTGGCTCACCGCAGTTTTCATGGTTATTACATAATTTTTGTATTGGATGCATCCAGAATTTTTTAATCTTTTTATTATCATGGTTTATGGTTGCTTGAAGAAAATGACCCCTAGTAGATATATTCGCATTGATACTTTAAAAATATAGCTTTAAGATGTCTAAAAATATGAGAAATTTTCCAAAATCATCTTTATATTATCGCCAAAAAACTCTTAAAAATCGATTCAATTGCAGTTCATGTATTAATATGTCAAAAATAGCGCATTTTCTTTATCCGAAAATGTATGAAAATTAAATATTGTAAATTTTTAACTGCATCCTCCGAACCATTTCATAAAATTCATACTTTAGAAGATTAGGATAATTCTAATCTATTTATTTGAAAACTTTGATCACAAAAGAGTTTAAAAGAAAATAAAAAAGTCGAATTACAATAAATTGAGTCACAAATTTCTGAGTATTTTATTGAAACTGAACTTGAAATTTTCTGAATTTAGACGGACAAAAACAAACGTCTTGATCACAAACAAAATCTATGAAATCTATTAATTTACACAATTTGGACGTTTTCTTTTTTATGGGAGATAATTTCCGTGTGCTTGCAAACAAATATTTGTAGAAAACAATTAAGAAGATATTGCTCGATTATGTTTATGTCCTTGCCACGTGAAGATGTTAACAAGCAAACAATAACACGAGATGAGGATAATGAGGCTGAAGCAGGAAAGTGCGAGGGCCACGTCGGGGAAAGTAGTAAGGCTTCAGAAGCCAACTGAATCGCGTGTAGGCACTGGTCGTAAGAGTCTATAACCCACCTACCTACCTTTTTTGATTGACCGTTCATCACTTGTTCAACCAAATAACATTTAAGCTATTTCTGCAGTGATAATATAGATTTAGAAACATTCGAAAACTAATAGGACCTACACAAATTTTTTTACCGATAAATAAAAATAAATTTTCAAATTACATCTTAGAGAACGACGACCTATAAAGCAGATGATTTCATTGCTATAGATTTTCACGAAGAACTTTATAAAATATTTGTTAACAGTCGAAAACAAAGTAGCTATGTTTTTTTATCAATAATATATATTTTCAGGTTTTGATGTCAGTTTTTTTTGTTTCCATGTTAATTCAGATAATTCATTATTTTTAAAGAACATTTGAAATTACTTTTTAAAAAAATTTCCCCAGTGTTTTCAACTTAAGAGATTGAGTTAAAATTCACCCTTCAAAAAATTTTTTTTTGTATTGTCACGTAGAATACAATAACAATATCTGTGTTTGTAATAAATTCTTTACTTATCGAATGTATAATCTTAATATTAGATGTCATATATAATTTCTTCAAAATCGTTATTTACAATGTAATTTCCATGAAATTGTACTGTTTTTAACATTTTCTTTTTGTTTTCTTTCTTTTTAGGTTTTAACTTCAACTTTATTAACTTGATTTATAAGTTGTATACACACCTTCAAAGAGATTAATAATGTTTTTGTTATTGAAACATATTTTCATATAATTTAAGTCATTGTTACACTGAATGATAAATCAATTAATAAGCATATTCAGCATATAAAAAAGATTTTCCATAAATAAACTTCAACATACGAGTTGAATATGCTGACTCTAATTGAAACTCAACGTCATAAACACTGATTCACAAAAAAACTGGAAGGTATGTAAATTATCTCTATCATTTTCAAACAATTCACAAAGAATTGAATGAACATACAGAGATCTACGTAATTTGGAGTTTCGTTCTTCCATGTTTGATTGTTATGAAACGTTTGTTATGATTGTTGCAATTTCCAATGTGGAGTACATTATCTCTTCGAAAGCTCTCGTGAATATTCAATAAGTGAGATCGCTCAGTTAAGGGGATTCCCGACAAGCATTGAAATTGTAACTTTGATTGTATCATTTCAGTACATCGAATATTGAACAATGAAATCGAGATGGTGTTTTGTTCTTGAACCAATTTCAAATTTAGAATTAATTTGTGTTCACGAGAATATTCAGGGTTACTGCTTCAAGTTCCTGTAAAAAAGGGGATTTCATTGTAATTTATATTTTTGAAAGATGTGTTGGAGAACAGGTTTTTGTTTATAAAGAAAACTTAACTTTAAGGTTTCGAGAACTAATTTAGGGGCAAAAAATTAAAGTTGTGAGTGGGGGTGAATCTTGTCTGTAAAAACCTAAATTGAGGATCAACCAGAAAGTCAATAATACTATTGACGGCTATTCTAAAGTAGAAAAACCTACATAAGAACTTTACAACATTTTTATTTAAAACATTAACACAGAAAAAAAATTTATTTCCATGTATATAATCTCGATTTGATTGTATATCATAAGGTACAATGTAATAACGTTTAATAAAATTAGAAAAATACAAAATTTGTTCTAAAAAATGTGTATCTTCAGAATCTTACCAAATGGTGAATCGATGCGTCTCGTTTTAACATTTTTCAATACAAAAGTTTGAAAAGTAGATGTGGAATAGCTGTAGGAAGTCTGACAATCGTTACAAAGTTGAAGTAAAGCTTATTATCAATTGTAGCGATCAAGTCTTACAACATTCTGTGAGTGAAGTTATTTGTTACTAGGGTAAAATCAACAGTGGACACAAAACCAGAGCTTCGTTTATAAAGACAAACTAACAGAGCGAAGCCAGTTAGGGGATTTACTTGTGTACGTTTAGAGTCAATAGTTGCTCTTCAGTTTTCGCAATGACACCTTAGGCACGTAGACTAAAAGAGTTTTGAGAGTTCAAACCCCTTCTAAAATTAGGGCGAAGTTAATGATTATTTCATGTGAAAAAAGTTAAAATGAACAGAAAAATTAATGAAAATACAAACAATAAATAAATAATGCGTTGACTTAATGATGATGATTTTTAAAAATGAAGTAATCATTAAAAAGAAGAATAATAAGTAATAAAATAAAGTAAATAAATAAATAACATAAATTTCGTTAGATTTTGTGTTAAGCATTCTGAATAGATATCAAAAATTTTTTCAATGATTATCATGGCATTTTGAAGAGAAACTTTTTGGAAAATTAATGAAACTTTTCATGACAAAACCGAAGATCTTTATCAAATTTTATCCATATGCGAGAAAAGGGGTTTTCTAGCTTGGCGAATAAAATAAGATGCAGACTGATGAAGCATAGTCTACATTTCTCGTAGCCTCCCTTTCCTTCCTTGAAATGATTTAATAATTCACGCAGTAACTTAGATTGTGCGGAAGCGAGTTTGCTTAATCAATTATTCCGGGCCTTAAGAGGAAACTTGAGAAAAGGACGTGAGTGGTATTTTAAGCGGAATATCGTATGCGTTGGAATATTTTTCAAATCCTTGACTCAGGAAATGTTCTTACTCTGTTGACTCTGTGACTGAAGAAAATATTCAATGAATAAGTTACAGAATTGATAAAATATGGATATATCAAGCTGAAGAAAAAAAGTTTTCAGATTAAAAATCAAAAATCAGTAATAAATAAATTTGGAAGTTGGGAATCTGATGAGTTTGATCTTAAACTTGAAAATTGGGAAGTTCGAAAAATGGATATTTTGAAATTCATGAATTCTAAATTTATTTTTCAGTTGTTCAAAAACTTCAATGCTGAAAGAGTTTCTAATTCAAATTTTATGAAAGTTCGTGACTGGAAATGAAATAAATCAATTAAAAATCGGAAGAACGACAAATGTCAAAATTTAATATGGAAAATAATGTTAAAAAATGAATTTTCACAAACGAAAATTCTGAAATATGAAATTTAGGATTCGCTGAGTTCTGTAAGGGAGAAATTTAATTTTGGTGTTTAGGAAATATAAAGCTTTTAATTATGACATTCAAAATTTAAGTTTAAAAAAATATTTGAACTCGATATGCGAATACTAAACTGGGATTTATGCGGATTAACTTTTCAATATAGTAATATTATGATATAAAAAATCAAAATTTCACAGTAGGCATAGATTTGAAGATGTCAAGTCATGGAAAATTATAGAATTTATGAATACATTAAGATCTGTCAATCAAAAAATTTCGTAATTATAAAATATTAAAGAATGTGATTCGAAAATCATAGATGATATTCATAGATCATTCATATTTCTATTAATTTGTTCTAGACATAGGGAAAATTCTGCAATCAAACATTTCAAATTCAAATAATTTTTTATTATGTCTATTTAAGTTGCCAAGCTTTTGGAAATTTATGATACATAAGTCGGATACAATTTTCACAGTTTTCAAGTCTCATAGTTTATTCTCCGATAATTATTAACTTCAGTTTTTAACTAAAAATTTGAAATTGATCTTTGAAAAATTTTGTAGCATGTAATTCTAGTCCTGATTGAAATTTTTTGGTTAATAACATTTTTTATCACGAACTGCTCTTTTTTTTTGTGGATTCACTAGTATCCCGTGTCGAAAAACACTTTTCAACACTATCAACACTACTAACAAAATACTTTTCAACACTATTCAACACTACTCACCACTAGTAGTGTTGAATAGTGTTGAAAAGTGTTTTGTTAGTAGTGTTGAGTAGTGTTGATAGTGTTGAAAAGTGTTTTTCAACACGGGATATAAAAACAGACACTTCAATTTACACACAAATCAGCTCAAATTTTCGAGTACTTTTCATTCGATGACTCAATAATGATATAGCATGAGTTAAAACAATTTTCAAGCGGTCTAATTATATGTCACAAATTTTGTACTCGAATTTCTCAATACTGAGATTCGCATTTGCCATTGGAAAATGAAGTCAGTTTTTTATTAGAGTAAATTCAGCAAATTTTTAACCCAAAGCTTTAGAAATCTAGATTAGAGTGTTTCAAAATAGTAATTCCGAAAACATACCCCTACTAACTTCAATTCTTATAAGGACCTTATAAGGACCTTATATAAATTCTTATAAGGTGGTCTTATAAGGCCCTTATAAGGCATCCTTATACGATCCTTATAAGAAAACTAAATTCTTATAAGGTCGTTTTAAAAGGAACTTCCATCCTTATAAGGGAGAAATCTTTATAAGCAAAATATTTATATTATAAAAAATATTTCAATGAAAAAAAATTGTTTGATTGAAGAAATAATACATATTTGTGTAGTAAAATAATCTATGTCACTCAAAAATGCGAATCCGTTACCGAGCATATTGACCTAAGCAGGAGTTGAACTTACAGCCTTTCTATTACAAACCTGCCTATCTAACCATTACTCTACTGAACGCGCGCACGTTTTTCATGAAAATGAAAAGGCCAATTTCAAGAAGAGCTTCGTACAGTTGCATATTTTTTATGAATATTATGTGACGTATGGTGCACAAAATTTGTTACATTTTATATTTACATGAATAAACAAATTTTATTATTTATGTATCTCTACTAACTTTGATTCTTATAAGGTCCTTATAAAAACCTTATAAGGACCTTATCAGAAGCTTATAAGGATTTTATAAAAAACTTATAAGAAAGCGGAATCCTTATAAAGCATTATAAAAGTCTAATTCCTTATAAGACTGCCTTATAAGAAATCCAAATCTTATAAGGAAACTGCTGATTCTTATAAGGTCCTTATAAGGCTCATATAAGAATCAAAGTTAGCAGGGCAGTACAATTTCAAAACTTATAAGAATCTGATTCCTTATAAGACTGCCTTATAAGAATTCGGTTTTCTTATAAGAATTGTATAAGGCCTCCTTATAAGGGCCTTATAAGGCCCTTTTAAAACATACGAAATTTTTTGAATTCACAGATTTTCTCAAAATATGCGAACTTCGGGATCCAAGTATTGAATTTCAACGTTTCTCAGTACTTAAGTTCAATAATGTTTTACTTAAGTGTGACAATCAAAACAATTGAAATTGTCCTTATTAAAATCAAAAGCTTTCTCTCTCAAATTTTAAATAAAATAAAAAAACTAGCTTTTAAAAGTTCGTACAATCTTTTCGAGATTGGTTTTTAATGAACTTTAACTATAGATTTCTAAATTTTGAAATTCAACATTCAGGTTTCAAAAATTATAATTTTTCAATTGCATTTTTCAATTCAATATCCACGAATCTTCGTTTTCACCTTGACGAATGAAAATATTCCCTATTAAAGTTTTGGACTCTCACAATTTTCAAAAATAAATTTTTTTAATTGAAAAAATAAAGTAATAGAAAATTTTTGAATTTCAGGTTTTTCATTCAAAAGTATTTTATACGGAAAAAAAGGATTTGCTATGTCAGCAAAAAATGTGCTGTTTCAATACAGCTTGACAGAACGACTTTTTTTGCAGCAGTAGCTTTTTTTCTCATGCATGCGTAGAAATGGCCACTTTATTCGCATGAAACGCAGGAACAAAATCTCCTTTTTGGGGTACTTGCGAATTAGCGGGATAAATTATTGTTTCCGTTCATTAACGAATAACCCATAAAGGAGATTTCGTTTATGCGTTTCAGCTAAATGAAGTACTTCTACACATGTATGGGAAAAAATAGAATATACTACACGGCAGAAACAGAACTATTCCTACTCGTGCATTTGCACACTCGCTTCGCTCGTGTGCGACTTAGCACTCGTTGGAAACATCCTTTTTCTCCCCTGTAGCATAAACGTCTATTGTTGCCTCAACAAAAAAATAAACTACTGCTGCAAAAAAAATTCGTTCTTTCAAGTTGTATTAACACAGCACATCTTTTTGCTAATACAGAGAATCCTTTTTTTCCGTGAAGCCTTTCACTATTACAAACTCAACTCTGATCCAAAAACTACGATTTTAAAATCACGCATCACTACATTAGTTCAACTGCGAAAAAAAGAAACGTCCCTGGTTTTCTTCAGTCCCTGAAATTCCTCAAATCAATAAAAATATAATTCCACATGCACCGCACACGCAAATAGTTTTAATCAACGTTTTTCCTGCCATATCCATACCCGAACTCAAAAGAGTTCTCCCATACACCGATACCGCACAAAAAACCAGTAATTAAATCCCTATGGTACGATGAAAAAAAGTGCCATCCGCGTCCACGTGATATTCGCAAAATTCGAGGAATATTCGGTCGGAGGATAATACTTGGGGTCAGCTTATTGTGGGGCTTCGTCAAGTATTGTCGTTAATATTTGATTCTTGAGAAAAAAAGAAAGTTGTTAAAGCGAGTCAGTCGTAGTGGCAACACGAGAGGATCCCGACTAGCTTTGCCCTAAGGCTTCAATTATACGCGACGCACGTAAACCACCGAGCGCAATCGACCACTTTCTGCGCCCTATCGCTAACTATCCCCGATGTAACGATGCACAACAAAAGATATCAAGTTGCACGAGCGCGATCGTTAACGAACGCACATCAAGAGTGATAAAAGAGCGCGACTACCGGCTACTTCCTACTCTGTGACGATTGTTTCGCGTCTTATTTCATGTTTGGATTGCATTTTGTAGGTGTTGAACGAGATACTGAATTCGAGATGTTATATTGATGTTTGAATTAACTAGTGGATCGGTTTTCTGAGGTGTCTCTAAATGTTGAAACGTATTTTTTTAACTTCAAGATGTGTAGCGACTTAACTATAGCACAGCTAAACATGTTTCATTTCTCTCTAAATTCCTTCCAGTAGGATTTATAGAATCATCTTAATTCTTTCAAGTGAGTTTTTACTTTTCATCGAGTCAAGATACTGTCACTCGAAAGTACTGGAATTTCACTCTTGTTAGAGTGAGATTCAATTCATTTATTGAAGAGAATTCTGACAAGCATTTACAGGTGAAATTAAACTTCCCTAAGACAGACGATTTATGCTTTTAGAGTTAGTTTTTACTTTATATTTGAAAAAGCAGTATTTTGATTTGATATAGAGTGGAAATTCAACTGAGTTGAAAAATCCATACTCCTTTCGCCATCATTTGATTCTCTCAGGACGTAACGAGAATGAAGGGAGAAATTAAATGATTTTAGGAAGACGAATGGAAAAAATATCCAATAATCGTAATTATCAGTCTTAGCAAATCCTCAAATCAATTCCAGTGAGACAAAATAAGGTTCAAAGGAGAAAAAGGAGAATTCGAGGACTTATGACTTGTCTCCCAAAATCCTCAAAAGTTCTCCAGTGAGAGTATTGGAGGTTTATGGCATCAAGTTAGAGATATTCTCCTAAAACTCTCGAAAATTCTCTAGTGAGTTGAAGGGAGAATACTAAATATTTCATTTCGAAC
Source organism: Platygaster orseoliae (assembly GCA_030522825.1). Taxonomy (NCBI): domain Eukaryota; kingdom Metazoa; phylum Arthropoda; class Insecta; order Hymenoptera; family Platygastridae; genus Platygaster; species Platygaster orseoliae. Next base: position 240 of record JAPYZL010205384.1, on the reverse strand, counting down.
CCATAATTTTGTGATTGCAACCTGAGTATGGTACGTCTTTTGAAAGTTTTTTCCACAACTCGAACATCGAAAACTCGATTTACGACGTCTGACAAAGATGGCGTAACTGAGTGATTTCAGGTTGTTTCATTTACTCCACTAGACTTCATTTACCTCACTCATATGAGTGGAGAAAATGAAATCGAGTGGAGTAAACGAAACAACTGAAAGTCGCTCAGTTTAGCCATATTTGACAGACGC
>JAPYZL010205367.1:0-11189 GCA_030522825.1 Platygaster orseoliae | reverse complement strand
TGTATCACCTTTGGCGTGTTGTATTGTTCTTTTATTTTATTTATTTTTTCTCTTTTATTCCTTCGTTGTTTGTATTTTTAATCCTTTTGTTTGTAATTAGAGATGCCATGATACTTTAATTTTTGTATGTAAAATGGGGTATATACCCGTGTGAATAAATTATTATTATTATATTGTTATAGAGAGATTATGAAAATTTCAATTAAATTGAAATAAAAACTCAAATTTTAATATTTATTAATTAATATTCAATGATAATAGTATTTAATTCAAAATTCAATAATAATGAATATTTAATACAAAATATTAAAATAAAATATCAAATATTTAATATTCAAATTTTAAATCACACTATATAATTAAAAAAAAAAAAATTCATCATAACATTCAATTATAATAAAAATGAAAACTACATCTTATCAAGTATTATTCATAATTTATAATTTCATATTTATTATTTATAAATAAATATTTTGGTATAATTTATATATATATATATATGTATCGTTTATTTTTATTTATAATATTTAAAAAATTATACTTCCTTTTTCAAACAATTACGCACATTATTTTTCATTTTTAAATTAATTTTAGAACTTTTCGAAAAGTTTTTTTTTTATAAAAAATTTCAATATAATTTGGATTAATTTTCCAATTTTTTGCGAAATCGTGATTTTTCTCATTCATGGATGATGTGTTTTTCATATTCATTCAATTTATTATTTATTTAATAGCTCAGCGGATTTTACATCCTCAAACAACGTACATTAATGTATAAATATTATAATAGTTAATAATAAAATATAATATAAAATATAAATAATTATAAAAATATAATATATTATAATATATTTATGGAATAATAATTACTTGAAACCTGTAGACCCAGGAAGAGCCAACTTCGACTCCAGGAACAGGACCCTGATGATTTTTTGGTAAATCGCATATTTCCCTGCGCCCAACACAAGCAAAACCACCGCCCCATTCCTTAGCGGTTCTCGACGTCGACTTGTCACCCGATTGCTTTTCCTTTGCTTTCACCTTCTCTCCTTCCTAAACCAACCATAATAATTACTATACCGTATACAAACATGTAACATCAAATTATTAGTTCATAACATTTTTAAACTGAAAAATTGTGCTTTGTTGCATTTCAAAAAATAAAGAACTTAATGTCAATTCTTTTTTCATATATACTTCAATTATTATACTTTCATGAATTTACAACTTGAAAAACATATTTTTTTATTTATTAAAACCCTTAAATAATCATGGGGTCCTGGGGCAGAGCCCCGGCGGGGGTCAGGGGGTGAAGCCCCTCTTATAAGGTGAAATTTAGCCAAGTTACAGAAATAAATAAATGAAATCACATGTTACAATAAAATGTTTAATAATTAATATTGAAAATGCAATATTAATTTAATAACTTATATTGAAATGCAATATTGAAAATAAATAATTAATATTGAAATACGTAGTTTTGATCAAAACCCTTACATGGTAAATCTCATTGCGATTCGTGGCACACTCCGAGCAATACCATTCCTCATCTGGTACCTCCTTGAGTTTGGGCTTCAAGCAGTAAATGTGCCAACAATCTTCGCATTCGTCGCAAATCAGCAGCTCGTCGGCGTCTTCTTTTGAATTGCAAATAACGCAATGACATTTGGAACACGATGTGTTATCGTCAGCCTTACAAAAAGGGCAAGGAGGAAGTTCCCTCCAGGTTCCGTCGTCTTGGTAAAGGTCTTTGCCACGTTCTGCGACCTTTTTTGGAGTCTCGATTGCGTACGTTTCGTATTTTACTGTGATTATTTTTGGGATTGGATCGCTGTTTGAAAAAGTTTCAAGTAAAATAATATGACTTAGTATTTTTTACAACGTTCTTAATCATACTTACTCCAAGTGTAGAAAAAAGCCATGGAGAACCGTGTTTGTCCGATTCAGCGCAATCTCAGCAATCTTGAAATCGTAAAGCTCGCCAAATTCGCCGGGATTTTCGAAATTGTAGTTCACCAAGACGATTTGGCCAACCTGCAACTTTTGGCGGTACAAAACTCTCTTGGACATGGGCCTGACGTTTTCCTCTGGAACTTCGTTAACTTCGTCTTCGGAGATGTATTTGACCTTGCAAATGACCTTGCCATCCTTTTTGACGGCTTTCACGAAATAAGCTTCGTACCAATAGCCGTGCTCTTTGCTTTTGCAATCGACTACATCATTTGGCAAGTAAAAGTCACTCACGACTTCCTCTTCGTCATCTTTGGATGGTTCCTCAGAGGATTTTTCTGAGGGTTTTTCCGAGAGTTTTTCAGGGGATTCTCGGCTTTTCATCTTAGCCTTTTCCAGAGTTTTTTGTACAACTCTTTTCTCTGCAAACTGAATTACTTTTCCTTGGTCTAGGCCGAAGTCCAAAAGAAGGTTTGATCCCTCGAGAATTTTGCCGCCAAAAAAAAGCCTTTGGGCTTCGGGTTTGACGCCCCATTCTTCTTGGATGGCTTTCTGAAAGAAACAATGGAAACTTGTTGAATTGAAATTTGAAATTTTTAAGCTGTTCAAATAATTTTTTAAATGTGCTTCGAGTGTCAAATGTAAAGAAATTATTTTTTCAAAATCATAATTATAGAATTCTATTTTCTTAAAAATTGATGATAATTTACAAGCAATGAAAAAATTTGTTCATTTTTGATTTATAATTAAGCATTTGAAATTTCAGAAACATGTTTTTTTTTGTAATTTAACCTGTTATTGAATTAATTAAAGTAAATGAAATAGTTGAAAATAAATTTTTTTGGATCCAAAAGTTCTTGTTTTTATTCTGGTTTAAAAATTTAGCAAAAAACAATAATTTTATCCTCTCTTATTTATATAATTTAGCATATTAAAAATAAAATTGTAAAAAATTCAAGTTATCTAATTTCTGCAATAAAACACCAATTTATTGAAATAAAGCCAAATTAAAATTTATAAATCTCAAAATCATGAATTATACAATATTTTTTAAAATACTTGAATGCATTTAACAACAAAAATATTTAATTCAAATCAACAAAAACCTACCATGAGACATTAAATGAATAGTTATTATGAAAAAATAGTAAATATTCATTTTTAAGTATAATTTGAATTTAAGCTTTAGGAAAAGAAAGATTTTTTTTTCGAAAACTCAAAAGTTTATCATAAAATAAAATAAAATAAAATAAAAAAAGCCAAATAAAATAATTATTAACAATTCAAAGTATTGTAAATGACGAAAATTATTGTAATTGCATAAAAAAAACAGCTGTTGGTGAGTAAGAACTATATTTCTACAAAATTAGAAATTCATTATAATTTTTATGAAATTCTTATAAAACTATTTTACATCAAGAAGTAAATTAAAAAAAAATTTTTTTTTTACATTCAGACAGACAAAATCACTGAAATTAAACTGTTTAATTTTACTTCAAAAAATTTTCATTTTCAGTAATTATCAATGAATATTTGAAAATTTTGGTAGTATAAATTTTTAATTAAAATAATGCTGCGACTGAAAATAAAATATGAATTCAAAAAAACAAACACTGTCTTTTATTCAGAAAATCAAGTGTATTAAAAATTAAATTCTGAAAAATTAAATTAATGAAATTTTGAAAACTTAAACCCCAAACGATTAAAATAAGGCAAAATTACAATTCATAAATCTCAAAATTATGAGATAAACAATATATTAAAAATACAAAGATTTTTTCAAAAATTTAAAATACATCCCGCAGGTAAGAAATTCAACTTTTTATAGTCAAAAATGAAAAAAAAATTAACAATTCGAAATATTGTAAAAGACAAAAATTATTGTAATTGTATAAAAAAAAACAGCTGTCCGTGACTAAAAACTATATTTTTAAAAAATTAGGCAGTTTACCAATTTCAACAAAAGTTCAAATGATTTCTCTAAAAAATTAAAAAACTTTCAGATTATCAAACAAATTATAAATTTTTTTTTCAATCAGACAGACAAAATTACAAAAATTTGAAAATCAATCAGAAAAATTCAGTGGTGAAAATTTTTAAATTAACATAATCCTGCAAAATTAAAAAATAAATTCCCATAAACATTTCACTGTATTTCATTCACAAAATCAAGCATATTAAAGGTAAAATTTTGAAAAATTTGATTAATCAAATTTCGAAAACTAAAATCCCAAACAATTGAAATAAGGCAAAATTACAATTAAAAAATGAGCGGTTGAGAGCAAAAGATTTGTCTTCAAATCAATATTTAAATTTTTCTTTAGTATTTATATTTAATATTTTTTAAATTTATTAATTATTTGTTAAATATATATTTGTCTTATAAATCTATATAGAAATAAGGTGATTTTTTTTGAAGAGAGTAAAAGACAGGTAGAGTGGCAACTCTATTTTTTCTATCTCTTACGAGATTGTCTTTGGCTCTCAACCGCTGAAATCTGAAAATTATGAAAGACAATATATTAAAAACACATAGATTATAAAAATTTATAATAATATATATATAGTATTTTTTTAAATGAATTACAAGAAACAATCATTTCACTGTCTTTAATCACAATATTCAGTATATTAAAAATAAAATTCTGATAAATTTAATTTATCAAATTTTAAAAACTAAAACCCCAAATGATTGAAATAATGCAAAATTAGAATTTATAAATCTTAAAATTATGAGATAAACAATAGGTAAAAAATACATAGATTTTTTCGAAAACTCGACATACATCCTGAAAGTTGAAAAATTAAATTTTTGATTGTCAAATAAAATAATTATTAACAATTCAAAGTATCTTATATACAAAAATTATTGTAATTGCATAAAAAACAAACAGATGTTGGTGACTAAAACCAACATTCCCACCCGTACATAACTCGTACGTAATAATTTTTACAAAATTAGACAGTTTATCAATTTCAACCAAAGTTGAAAAAAATTATCTAAAAAATAATAAATTCCAAATAATTTTCATCAAATTCTTATAAAAATATTTCACATTATCAAGCAAATTAAAAAAAAAAACTTTTACGTTCAGACAAAGTTACAAAAATAATAAATTACTCAAAACCAAAAACAAATTACCCAAAATTCCAATAAACATCATAAAAACATAAAATTCACCTTAAAAATACGCCATATGTATCTTTACAACAGCCAGTATACCTATACATATGGCTCTCAGTTCCCGCCAAAACTCAACGTGACAACCTAACAATACTTGAAGCTTAGCATGACAACGAAAACTCAAATAACATATTTACCTTTAATCTTGTAACCGGCCAACTTTTCGCAACCTCCAAAGTCAGAGGTTCGACCTTTGTTCCATCGTTACGCTTGATAATTACTCGCATTTTTGCAACCTAGAAAAAAATGTCAATCGCCAAATCCACGCAATCTGACGTTGTCTGACGTAATCGCCCTTTTTTTCACTCGTTTTCTTTCTTGAACTTCACGAATGGCACAAAACTGAAAAGGAATAAATTCGGGAACAACGGACGGCGAAATTCGCGCGAAATAGAACAATGAAAAATATTACAGATTTGCTCGAGAAACAAGTGGTGACTTGTGGTGACTGGTGGTGACGTGAAAGTGACATAAAATCGCGCGGGAACGCGTTCGTAAATATCGATCTTTCGTCCTTTTCTAGCGTGTTGTAATCTACTGCGCAGTAACACATGCTGTCCTTTTTTACCCGCCGGTAAAGCGGATACTCAGTATAAAAAATCCACTTGTAAAATTAATACGTCCAGCCAGAAAAATTACTAGTGAAATTTTCAGAGAAAAGGAATATTACACTGACTGTTTGTAATTTTAAAAAGCAGCATGAATTTCTAGGGTGTCTCAATTCTTTTTTGTCACAAAAAAATCCAATATGGCCGACGCGGGAAATTTGAAATTCTCGTATGTGAGTATTTGAGATAGGGCCGTAGCAAGGCGGGGGCCCAAGGAGGCAAAAGAAAATGATAAAATGGCATATAAAACTAGGAAAGAAAAATCAAAAATCAAAATTCCGAGATTTTTTTACTGCGCACTCTACCATACCCTCGACCAACAACCGCCCCCCTCCGCGTCAATGAATCGTTAACGATTTTCGGAGATATATTGCGCAGTGGGCGGAGCCTATTCACCAGTTACCAGTGAGTGCCAGTGAGTGTTTCCCGCGCGCGCATCGCGCAGTATAATCCGCGAACCGACGCGCTCTCGTACATAGGGTAATCACCCTCAGTATATCTACCAACAAACAATTTCCCGAGAAGCCGGGGCAATATCGCCATAATTTTCCAATTACAAAACAATACCGCGAATGCCCGAGCCGTAAAAATTCCCGATACGAATAAAACTCGGTCGGTATGACCCCCCACTCCCGGTACTCGCCGTCGCAAAACCTGAAAAAATCATCGACCGCGCGGGGGGATAAAAAAACGGGGCGCCCTCTAAACGCTACGTCCCTGCAATAATAAGCAGCGGTTCGGGGGGAGGGAGAGGAGGTTCAGTCTTTGCTCGGGCTCAGCTGTTCTGCTTCCTTTCCCGCCATCGCAGTGTTCGCGTACATGCATTGTGACAATACGTGACCCGGGGCGAGAGAGACGAAATAATAACAAGGTTTTTTTTCGATTCGTGTGTGCCGGGTGGTGTTTCATTTCGCGCGAGTGCATATTTTGCGGAGTAGCCAAGGATATGTTCGGCGCTGGCGACGATCGAATCGTGCTCGAGGAAATTGTCGAGACGGTCGAGGAGCAGGACGCCGACTTTTGCAGGTTGGTACGACCTTTTTTTTTTACACGAGCGCGGGGGAGGGACGAACGGGTGAAAAAAAAAGATGGCGGCGGCCTCGTTTCGCGCGGCCTCGATGTCGTTCCGGCGTTCGGGGGTGAAGAGTATCTCCGTCTCGCTCGCGCTCGGGCGCGTGGCGCGCGGGAGAGAGGAGAACGGAGATACTCGATAACGGAGCACGCGTGGGACGTGGCCGGGCGCTGCCGGCCGGCCGGCGACGCGGCGAAAATTCTGGCCGTTTCTTTTTCGTTCTCGACGCTTTCTCTGGCGTTCACGCCCAAACAAGCATGGCGCGAGAGCGGCCCCCGGCGTGCGTGTATATATAGTTAATAAGGGACACGTATGCCGCGTTGTTTTTCGCGCCATGATTTTTTTTAATAAAATTAACCGGGATTTTCATGAGAAAAAAGAGTGGGTTTGAGAGCATGGGATTTGTAGTCAAAATGGCAGCTGATTGGAATAACACAGCTGGCGAAATATTTAAATTTTTGATGTTTGTTACGTTGGCTGTACTGACTTGTATGCCAACTCATGTATTTTGCGAATATTCTGGAATTTCTGGAGAACGTTGTTGCCAAACTTCGTGAATGAGGATTTGGGATTGAAATTTGGCAAATTGAGTGTGTTTGTAATTAGGGAATTTGTACTCAAAATTACAGCTGATTGGGATCATAAGGAAATTTGGCATCAGCTGATTGAAAGAAATGAAAGAAAGTCATGTTTGAGCGGTTGAGAGTAAAGGACAAACTAGCAAGAGACAGAAAACTTTCTGTCTCTCATTAGTTTGTCTTTTGCTCTCATCCGCTCAATTCAGGAACATTCCAGAAAACAATGTTGCCAAATTTTATAATTGGGCATATTCGGGAATTTATTTATTTTATTATTTTATTAATTTCGTTATGTAATATAATATCTTAATATTGATTGAAAAACCCTTTTCACTTTCTTCTTCGCTCCTTATTTATTATTAATTCATATCCCAACGATCATGTTGGAGCCAATCCTCTCAAACTGATTCAATAAAAATAACATCTCCTTTCTCATTTCTTCATTAAAGAAATGAGAAAGGAGGTGTTATTTTTATTGAATCAGTTTGAGAGGATTGGCTCCAAGATGATCATTGGGATATGAATTAATCTTAATATTGAATTTATTTATTTCATCAATTTTTATTTACTAAACCGATTGTGTTTGTATTTTTGTAAACATGGAATATGTACTCAAAATTACAGCTGATTGGGATAATACTGAAATTTGGAATCAGCTGATTAATATAAATGAAAGAAATATTCATTTTACGCTTATTTTACATTTATGTTATATTTTATCATTATTGATAATTTATTCATTTTTATAAGTATTTATACAATTCAAAGAAATTTATAATATTATTGAAGATTTATTTATAGATTTTTGAAGGAATATTATCTATACAGATTTTAAGTAAGATATAGTTACCTTAAATTTTTCTACTTTATATTATGTGAAAAATATTTTATTTCTATAAATTTTTACTATTTCTATACATTAAATTACAGTTTTACAAAATTTCTTGCTATAGAATATAAAATTTGAACGATTTTGAGTATTTCAATTAATTTTCAGTGAAATTTTATATTTATACATTAAAATATATAATACTTACTATGTATTAATTTTTACAATTATTTCTACAATTTGAAGGAATTTCTAGTATTATCGAATATTTATTGATAAATTTTTGTAATCTATATTATAAATTCAATATATTATTTATCTTATAATTATTATATCATGAATATTATACTATCCATATCATTAATATTATGAAAAAATTTATATTTTTAGAGATTTTCACTATTTCTACACATCGTCTTATAATTTTATAAAATTTATTCCTGCAGAATACTAAATTTGAACAATTTTCCGTATTTTTATTAATTTTTCAGAAAACAGTGTCTTTTATCAAATTTCCAGTAATTTCAGCTTTTTTTCATTTGATACGTTTTATAGTTAACATTTAAGATATAATCAAGCTATAATTAAAAAATTGATTATGTTTATAAACATGGAATTTATACTCAAAATTACAGCTGATTAGGATCATAGGGAAATTTGGAATTAGCTGATTAACATAATTGAAAGAAATATTCATTTTATGTTTATTTTATATTTATTCAATTGATCATTATTATTAATTAATTTATTTTTACAATTATTAATACAATTTTAAGGGATGTCTATACTGATTTTAAGTTTAATATATAGTTTACGTGAAGTTTCGTACTTGACATTTTAAAAAAAATCAAATTTTTATTTAGACTTCCAATGTCTATACATTGCCTTACAGTTTTACAAAATTTATTGCTAAATAGTATAAAATTTGCACGATGTTGAGTATTTCAACTAATTTTGAGTTACATTTTATATTTATTTATTAAAATATATTCCTATACATCGCCTTAGTTTCACAAAACTTACTGCTATAAAATATAAAAATTTGAACAATTTTGAGTATTTTAATTATTTTTTTAGAAAACAGCATCTTTTATAAAAATTTCCAGTAATTTTAGTTTTTTTCATTTTATTAATTTTATAATGAACTTTAAGAATATAATCAAATTATGATCAAAACATTGATTGTTTCTAAACATGGAATTTGTACTCAAAATTACAGCTGACTGGAATCATACGGAAATTTGGAATCAGCTGATTAACAGAAATCAAAGAAACATTCAAATTCAAATGAAAATTCATGAATTTTCCAACGTACGTTATTGCCAGGGGTGTTTTTAAATAATTGAAAGCATTTTGTAATATTATTTAAGATTTTTTGCTTTTAATACTCTGAGAATCAAAGTTTTCAACACTTTTAATATTTTAATAGATTTTCGAAGAAATAAATGTCTCTGAAGTTTCAAATGTTTAAAAATAAGAAAAATTATTCTATTATCCCTAGTAATGAAATCATTTCATAATTTTTGAAATTAAATATTATTTAACGGTCCTCACTTTTTATCTTAATCATAGATGGAAATTAAAAATCAGTTTTTTTCATTCTTGTTTATTTAATAAACGTTTGGAACTTTAGGCACCAAAAAATAATATATAAACAAATTTTTGATTTATTATAGTTTATTAATATTTTAGTTTTTTATGGTATTTTTATAGATTTTTAGCATTTCTGTAGATTGCTCTTTAAATTTCTGTGATTTATTGTTATACAGTAGAAAATTTCAACGATTATGAGTATACAAATAAATTTTTTAAAAAACAGCAAATTTCATACAGATTTTCAGTAATTTTCACTTTTTTTCAGCCGATAAATTTTATTATAAGCATTTTGAATGTATTTATTGAAAAAAATTTAATTACGTTTCTAAAATGTGTGAAAATATGTATGAAAAATTGACGTTTTTATTTTTCTGGCATTAATGAATTTGGTATAAAAATTTACACAATTTAAACTTTTGAATTTAAAAAATATAGCCGCAAAACTGACAACAATAAATAATTAACATTTTTTTATTTTAAAGTTGAAATAAATTAAAATAAAATAGTTATTTAAATAATAATTTAGACAGTGAAGTCGTTTACATTATTTTTAATCAGAAAATTTTACTATGTTTCTTATACAATTGAGTGTTTACAAGTAGAACATTTTTTTCTTTGATAAAAATATTTATGTAAGTTCCAGGCAAATTGAATGTCCTGATTCGAGTATTTAAATCGTCATCTGGTGTAAACATTTACTTTTGCGTATCTGTTTTTATAATTATCGTCACACGTGCATAGCTCAGGCAGATATAATTCTTTGTTTATCCAAATGTAATTTGTTGTCGCTTGCATGGCGTGCATAATTTTCGCTTCTTGTTTACATAAAAAATGATTTTTGCATCATAAGAAATGTTGGTTATTTTTTTTTCTGCTTTTTAAAAATCATACAAAAATCTTATGGCAGAAATTTCAAGTATTTAGTTATAAAATTTCATGAATCATGATAAAAGGAAGTAATATTAAAATAAATGGCATTTAACATATTATTGGACGTTTAATTTATTTTCATGGTTGAATTGATTGCAATTTTTTTATCGAAATTTGATTTTAAGAAATCATGGATTTTGGAGTATAGATCAGTTTTTCCTTTTATACAAGAAATTCGAAAAAATGTTTTCAGAAATTCAAAATATTCAATTATGAAATAATATAATAAATAATTTTATAATAAAAATAGTATATTGTGCGACTAGTTGGAGAAGGAGAACATTCCACGAGCGTGGAGTTTGCCGCGCGAGCGTAGCGAGTGGAATGATTCTCCTTCGACTAATAGTCGCACATAATACTTTATTCAACGACCGCAAGGAATATGTAATTGAGGGGAGGACAAATACCTGACTGATTGACGCAACAATGGCCCTGGTATTTT
>JAPYZL010205337.1:0-13332 GCA_030522825.1 Platygaster orseoliae | reverse complement strand
CCTTTCGTCTCAGCAGAAATGGTAGCGAATTATTTCGCGACTACGGATAAATACACGGTTCCAGAAACGAGAGGTGTCAAAATTCAGAGGTTTGTGTTGATTATAACGTGATTAATTTCAATTAATTTGTTTGCAAGTTGTGGAATATTTATAAATATCTCTAGTTATTTTGATCCTCATAAAAACCTCATAGAAATTGTTTACGAATAAACTTATTTATAAAGTCACCTATGAAAAACTTTATAAAAAAAATTTTTATATACAATTTTATTTTTTGCAGTTATTTTTATACAAATATATATATTTTTTTTTATTTTGTGAAAATTACTTTTTTATGAAAATACATTTCTTATAAAAAAATAACTTAGAAAAAATTGAAAGTTTTTTCTAAAATTGGGAAATTTCTATAAAAATATCAAATTTTATAGAAAAAATATGAAGCTCGAATATTTTTTCATAAATTTTTTTTTTTGAATTAATTTTCACAAAATTGAAAAAAATATATTTGTATTCAAATTACTGCAAAAAATAAATTTCATAAAAAAAAAAGTTTTTTTATACTCACCTTTTAAAAACTTTATGAAAAAATTTTTTATAGACAATTTTATTTTTTGCAGTAACTTTTATACAAATATTTATTTTTTTATTTTGTGAAAATTACTTTCTTCTAAAAATACATTTTCTATAAAAAAAATAACTTAGAAAAAATTGAAAAATTTCTATAACAATATCAAATTAAAAAAAAAAAATGTGAAGCTCGAATAGTTTTTAATAAAAAATTTTTATAAAAAAGAAATTTTCACAAAGTTAAAAAAAGTAAATATTTGTATAAAAATTACTGCAAAAAATGAAAAAAAACTCCTTTTATAAAGTCACTTTTTAAAAACTTCATAAAAAAAATTTTTACATAATATTCTATTCTTTGCAGTTATTTTATACAAATATTTTTTTCTTATTTTGTAAAAATTACTTTTTTATAAAAATGAATTTGACAAAAATAACAACTTTGAAATATTTGAAAAACTTTCATAAGAATATCAAATTTTATAAAAAAAATATGGGGCCCGAAAATTCTTTTTAGTAAAAAATAAAAAAATTTTCTAAAACTGTAACTCATTTTTATGAAAAAAAATTTATAAGATCAACTTGATAAAAAACGGAATTTTTATAAAAAACTTCTGTTTTTTATAAAAATTTCACGTTTCTTTATAAAAACTAAAATCACTAAAGATTATTATTATCAGCATCTTTACTACTGTTTTTGTTGTTAATTTTGTTTGAGAAAATACAATCACAATGTTTTGTTAATTAAATTTGTGTAATTTTTTTCTGTTTTTGTAAATGATTTGCAAAATTACAAACATTTTTTTTTAATTTTCAAATTGTATCGTTGCTTTAAAGTTTATACATACTCTACAGATCAAAATGAGAAACTTATGGAGATAATGCGATTGGAAGAGTGCAATTGATGTGCAAAGACAATCTCTGTACAGTTGTGTCAGAAATAATTCCTGAGCATTAGGTTCGCGGGTTGTACAAAGTAATTTGCACAGTAAATGAAGTGAACGATAAAATCGTTCACCAATAAGAACTTTTTTTCTGGTGTTTTTATGGAGGTACTAGTACAGCCGGGAAAAAAACAACTTTTGAATCGCTGTTTTGCTATTTTACCGACTTTGTTTACATTCTGATTCATGACTACATTTATTAACCGCACGTCTTTTCGCGTATGTTGACATTTGTCGTGCTGTCTAGTGACGTCACGCACGAAGCGCGCGCTTTTCAGCGCGTTTGCATCAGCGCATAACTTTACACATTTTTTTTTTGAAAACTATGAATTTTTTTTTAAAAATATTATAGTAATTGTTTTTTTATTGCTACAAAGATTCTATTTTCCCTGTTTCTGGAAAAAGGAATGGAGTCTAGATCTTTCTTTATTCGTTTTTTTATCTCGCACAATACGATTTTTCACATACCAATTGTAAGATAAATTACTGTATTAATCAATGTTGATAAAAAAGTTCATATATTTTATTTCGAATCTGCAAGATAGATTTACGATGTTCATTTTTAGAAATTTCATTCAATTTATCATAAAAGATACAAAAAAAGAACATACTTTTTTGCGATTCGTCTTAGTAAGAATTATATTATGATATTGCAGAAAGTACCTATTACAGAAGAATGGTATGAAATTTAATACAGTGAGTCTTTTAGAAAAATTTATAAATCTACTACAATATACATAAATTTAACAATGTCAACAGTATTATAAATATAACAAAATATGTAATTAATAACCGGGAAAAAACCAAAATTTCAGACTGATATTGAAGGAAAATATTTTATTGTGATAATTGCGTATTATATAATTTTCTTCGTTAAACGTGGGTTTCGATTAACGAAGTATAGAATTACTTGATCAAGTATTATTTACAACACAAGGATGTTCACACATACGTGTATGTTATACATTATGAATGAAGAGTATTTCATTCATTCTACGAATATATGAGTCAAAATTATTTTCGCTTCTTTTTAGAATACATATACTTGGTTAATAAAAGTTAAATAGATAAAAGTTCTTACCAAACATATTTTACAGCAAGTAATTGTGAAAATACGTATATTTTACACAGAAGTTTTTTTGTGTTTTTGAAAAGATGAAGAAATTAAAAAATTAATATCGAATTGAAAGTCTCGAAAATCGAATGCCTATTTCTTCGGATTTCCTTAACGATTTTTTATTCATCTTGAAATTATAAATGTTCAAAATGCAGCACTCAAGATCTTTAGAATTATTACTAATTTTGTGTTACAAAAAAACTAAAAAATTTACAGTCATTGGCTCCCATACTTTCTTACTTTTTCTTTGTTTTGGATCGACCTATTTAAGTTCGGAAAATAAAAAAAAAATTCGGGTATTACATTCCATTGTTAATATATTATAATAACAATAAATAATGAATTTTCGTTGACCATTTTTACGTTGAACTTCTCTCGTTATTTTATATGCAAAAACGCATACGACATGTTGAATCTAAATTGTAAAAATCAATTTTTTATGACACCATACTGTTTATCTTATGCATTTATTTTATATTTGCGACAAAAAAATTAGATTCGTACTTAGTTGTTTTATCTAAAACTCCAAGTAGAATATAAATTTTTTCTTTTAAATGTAATCTGATTCTCTTAATTCCATGGTTATAACTTTGTAACAATATTGACTTTTTTTCCAGTTATAGAAAAACACAATTTTAATATAATTACTATCTTTATATAAACCTTCAAACTTCCGTAAATTTCACTCATTCATAAAAATGCCTGAAAGTTCACTTTATTTCGCTCTCATCATTAGAAGAGGAAAAAAAACTCCTCTTTCGTAAAAGCACGCGAAGACTTGAATGCCCGGATAAGAAATGAAAAGCGAGCGTAGGTCTCCAGTTTTTTAAGCCAGCGTTGTTCCCTCGCGAATGAGCTATTTAGATGCAAACGCGTCTCTGGAATAGCCCGGGGTTAGGGTTTCTCAAAAATCATCCGGATGTTCCCAGTGAAGAGCGATACCGCGAGTACTCCCTTGCCAACCTGATAACTGTAATTACGTCCACGTAAAAGGACCATCACGTCGAAGACACAAAGAATGTTGCCGAACGCCGGTATTGCGCGAGTGATTTAGAGCTTGCTATTTTCGCTCAGTTTGCTTGGGTTATTGGCTCGCTCTCGCGTGCCCCAAGACTAAAACGAGCAATACAATTTTATACCAAGTAGGCGCAAATGAGAAAATTATTATTATTACGAGTTCACTTTATGATGCAATCAAAGTAGAGTGGGCATTTTTGAAAATGTTCAACTCGAACATGACATTTTGAATACGAAGTAATTCTCTAAAAATAAGTTTCATCATACTTTTATGCTTGAACTTTTTTCGCAATCTCCTACTGCATTTTTTACTGAAGTAATGGTCATTTGAAAACATTATCCTTGAAAACCAAACGACCTATTTGCTTCACTCCGTGCATTCTTTTTTCAAATCCCCACACATTGACAATTGAGCTGGTAGAGAGAAAATAGAGCGTGACTCATGACGTGTCAATTATAACAAGCCCATCACATCCGTCTTCGAGTGCGAGTTATTTTATCGCGAATTCAATCGTGAAATAATCTAACGACTCGAAATTACTCGGAAGCAATTCTGTTCCATTAAGAAAAGTAGACAAAGTTGTGGTGTCGATTGATATTTTTGTTTCTCATAGTCATGAAGGGAAATTGTAAAACAATCTAGAGACCATAATAATGCGCAACATAGTAAAAACTTGATTGCAAAATGATTAAGTGATGACTTAAAATGTTGATATTTTCAACAAATTACATGGAAATGAAATGAAAACAATGAATGTTGGGAGAAATAAATCGTAAATATGACTTTGAGTTGAAAAAATACAGTTGACTAGTGACTGACGTAATTAGTTTTTCATAACGTTTTTTATATCAAATGTACCACACAATAAAAGTGAGAAAGTACAGCCAGAAACAACAAGATCGAAAAAAGTTAAGAACATGGATTTGTTTTATGAAGAATAGAAGATCCTGAATAAGCATAGTATGTGAATAATAAACATTTGACGACAGATTTTTTAAATTGTTTATCATTTGCAAAGAATAACTATAGTAACTGCATTTTTATAGATTTGTGTTGACAATTGTAAAATTTTCTTTTTCTTTTTTTTTCTAGTCTCCTAAATACATCATTTTCCGATAAAGTTTTTTCTTTTTTTATTTAGCTAATGTGAAACGAAAATGTCGGTTCAAAAATATTTTCAAAATGATATTTTGGATAAGTGATTAAAAAAAAAAAAAAAATTTGTCTGTTTACATAGAAAATGGGATTTTGCATAAATATATTAGAATGTACTGACCTAAATAGTTATAATTTATGATTATCGAAATTTTATATTATCTCGAAGCTTTGAATTGAAAATTTATTGAAAAACGTGCTAATGATCCGAAAAAAAAGAATAGATTCAAATTTTTTGATATCGAAAAATGACAGTTTTGTTTGAGTGATTAAAAAAAAATTTTTTTAACATTATTTTAGAAATAATAAGTGATTTAGGCTACAAATAAAAAAAAAAATACAATTGTCAATCATTATGAAAAATGATAAATGAAGAAAGTAAATTTGTGTTTATATATTTAAAACTGTGATTGACTTTTTATTGTCATAATATCGATTCTACGAAATATACCAAAAACAGCATAATCATAAATTATTTTTTATATGCATTTTCTATTATAAAATTTTGAATTTATTGTTTCGATATTTTTCTTTCCTGCGTCTCTTAATTTTTTTTTCTCTTATATTGTAAGTTATTCGTATAAAACAAATCGGTGTTACGCATTTATGATAGTACGATTATAAATTATAGACCTCCAATAATTATGCAGTAGAAATTTATCTCTCACTTCGTCATTAACTTTACGAATAAGATAATGATTTTGATAACTTACTATATAGTTCAGGCGTAAAATGGTTTGGTTACAGCAACCATTGACTTAGTAAAATATGAACCCACCAAATTTTTGGGTACTACAACCAGAGTTTTGGTTATGACAACCAAAACTTCTGTTATAGCAATTAATGTTTCATTTTTATGATCGATACTTAGGTTGCAATAACCAATTATTTGGTTATCATACCTGAAGTTTTGGTTGTACTATACAAATTTTCGATGAGCTCATATTTTACTAAATATATGGTTGCTGTAACTAAATATTTCCCTCCATGTAATATAAAAAAAGTAAGTTCCCGAAGACTTTAACGCGTCAGTCACTATAAAATATTCCTCGTTAACATGCTTAACCATTAACGTAAAAATTTTTTTCCAGAATCTAGTAAGGGCGTATGTACAAAAATTGTCATTCTAAACTTTAATAAAGCATTAAAAATGAGTACCTGAAGAAGCCGTTGCATTATTGGGACGATGAATGCACATATTCACGCACGTGCAGCTTGCTCTGCATTCCAAGCTACCCACGGCAACTGCAGGTAGTGAAACTCTACCTCGATCAGTTACCCAAGAACGAGCCTTGACTCAATCGAATCTCTCGCGTGGGCGAGGAAATGTGTCAAAAAATCACTCAATTTTTTTCTACTCCGACATTTGTCATTGACAAAAGATACATGGAAATGAAAGACGTGAAAGAAGGAAATCCTAATAAGGAACCGACGGATTCGTGTTGTCCAGTTACAAAACCACGGGAAAAAGGATGAGAGGGAAAATTGTAAAAAAACGGCTGTCGGAATGGCCGAAAAAACTAATTGACATTTGAATAATAAATAAATCGGCGGCGTCTTATTGAACGCGCGGACAATGTGATTGGATTCGAAGTTCACCTTCCCTCGCTCTTTCGTACTTAAATTTTCACGTGAGATTGTTTGCGGTTGCGTAACAACCACCGAAAGCCACTTTCTTTTCGATCATCGCGAAGTATTTCGCGGCCTTTTATTTTCGTTGGTTTTGCACTATCATTGTCATTTCGCTGGGCATCATTAATCGTTGCGCAAAATGCGGCGGCGTAAGAGAGCGCGTGAGTGATTTACGCGTTGAACGAGAGGCATATTTATGGTACCTGAAATTTTGGAATGGAAATTCTCTGGCTCTCAAGTTTGATGATCGTTGCTTTCGAACGTGATCGGGTGATGCGATTTATAATAATTTTCATCAGAAGCGAACGCAGAAAAAATATTGGAAAAGTTTTTATGGGAGAGCATGTTTTCATTTCAGAATGTTATTGATATTAAAATTTTTGTTAATTTGAAAAATAAAATCATTTTTTTGTCTAGTTTTATTTCTAACGTATTTGGATTATTAATGTAGAAAATGTTTTTTTCATTTTGGAAAATGTTTCAGCCTCAAATTTCCCTTCATATTCCTTATTTTTGTGGTATAATGAAATTTCTTTTGAAGTTACGTGATCTCAAAATATTTTCAAACGTCAAGTACATATACCAAATTTAATGTAGCTAGAAAAAATTCACTGCAACCGACCTCAAATCCAGTTTAAGCAACAAAAACTCACTCGAATATCCTTTCGAACTGTAAAAAAATCTGAACAACTTTTTCGGCATCTGAGATTCGTGATCGCATGTCACGAGATACCATTATTTATGCACGTAATCACTCTCCTTGTAATTTATTCGAAAACCGATCTTCAGAGCATTCCTCTCATGTTGCACCATTTTAATAGAACTTTCATTACTTACTCTGCAAAAACATTTTGTAGACATGTATCGAATCCATGACGAAATTGTGCTGAAACTTATGTATTAGGTTTTTATGGAAAAATGGCTTTTTACAAAATTATAAAGTCCGGTAAATTGGAAACTGTAGGGAATAATCGAGCTGTTCGTGATACGAGGCATTGGAGATAATTGAATGGTTAATGGAGAGGAGGGCTGAAATTCTTAACCTGTTCGTGATTGTGAGGTATTCATTACGCACATGAGATAATGATGCCTCTTTTCTGGCACTATTTATCTAAGCAAGTAATTATGAAGCGGGGTGATTTTGAAAATTTCAATATTTAAAACGAGAAAACATTTTTTCAGTCAGCAATGTTGATCAGCAACATTGACTACAATTAGGTTTTTGAAAAATCGAACTGAGTGTGATTTAATCTTCTGGAGCATTAGTGCCTGTTAAAATAAAAAGCTGTTTCTGAAATTACACGTACATTACACTTAAAAATGCGCACGAAGAATACTTTACAATAATGAGTTGTAAAAAACCTGTCGCTTACTCTTACAGATAGTACAAATTTTGTTAAGATATAATGTTATTTTCTAATTGAAGCGTTTTTCCTCCAAACTACGTATGAGAATAATTATTTTCGAAGATGAACGCGAGAGTGGGAGGTTTTATAGATTTCTTGAATTTTTCAAGATTTTTGAGAACTTTATACCTGTGAGTAATTGAGGGATTTCATAGATAGCTGGTATTTTGAGGATTATTCATATTGTATACTATTCATTATAATTCATATTTTGTACAATATTCTGGTTGTTTCATATATTTTTTAAAATTTACAAAGATTTCGATGTAGATTTTGAAAATGCAATGATCTGGAAATTCGGAAATTATTAGAGTTTGAAATAAATTTTTCAAAGTTACACTTTCGAAAATATATGATATTTCATTATATTCCAGTTCTTTTAGCGTTATATGTATTTTTTCAGTGTTCGAATAGTATAAACATTTTTCTGTTATTTTTATGCATTTTTTTCAACATTTCTATAATTTGATGCTTAAGGATTCTAAGCTTTCTACATTTTCAGTAATACTCTAATTAGTTCAGGAAACAACATCTACATATATTTGAAATATTTTTATGATTTGAAAAGTTTTTATTATATTTCATATTTAAAAATATGTATAAATTTAGTAAGATTTTTCAAGTTTCCCTCAGATATACAGTTTTTTTAAAATCTTCTAAAGGTTTGTAAAAGTCAAAGAAGAATGTGAAACTCGAGAGTTATTGAGAGTTTCTTCGTGTTTTGATAGATTTTTAAGAAATTGTTATCATTATCATTATTTCATATAATTAATTTTTGTTAATTTTAAAAGTACACTGTTAGAAATTTCTATAAATTTACAAACTTTTTAGTGCACAGTCCCTTAAAAAGTTGGAAAAGAGGCTAGCGAAAGTCATTTTACGTATTGGAAACTGAAATTTACAATACGCGCTAAGAATTTACAGAACGTACTCTAAATATCCTGCACTGTCCTGTACAAATAGCTCGGGGTACAGTTACCTAAATATGTTTTAGCTAACTGTCACCATGATACACTTAAATGTACCTTAAATTTACGAAAAAACATTTACATCTGTATCGCGTTCCCTTGAAATAGACTTTTAGTGCACAGTTGATGGATATTAACATACGTGTACATATTAACATAATTTGTACGTCGAGCGCGCTCAACGTTATTTGAATTTTTCCCGCGCCACGTGATTCACTCGGGGCGTCACCGTGTGGCGCGACCTTCTGCTTTCTCGCGCGGCAGTTTGAGCGGCGAGTCGGCGACGCATTAAGTAGAGGGTGTTGGACCACCCTTATAATTTGCTCTCCGACCGGGGTACCGGAAGGAGTCACTCCGCAAGCCCCCGGAATTATATGCTTTGTGGGGAATACAACCTGTATATTTAAGGTATTACGTCCGTGGTGAAGATAGGCGCAAGCTACCGCTAACTTCAGTTCATTGTTTTATTTTCAGTCGTGGCAATACTGTCCTTTTTTACACTAGAGTGAGAGATCATTCTGTCATGGAATACGATCAAGTACAGTGTTGCCAAGTTTGCTAATCGAGTAGGAAAAACAAGTTTTTAGAAAAAACGGTACAGTGAAAATTCGTGTCTGATACGGCAAATTACGTGTAATTTCATTCTTCAATTGTGATGAAATTTTTAGAAAAATCTATCTCGTGGTTTTTCGGAAATTGGGAAAAATATGCTTCTGCCATTTGAATACATGTTAAATTTAGGAATTTTTTTACAAAAAGCTGAACAGTAGATCAAACTGAAATTTTGAAGGTTAGGTTTACTCAGTACGCATACAAGATTATCTGTGATTTTTTTCATAAAAATCTATCTCAGAATTTCAACTATGGACGTAATACCTCAACATACACGTTTTTGGCGTCTTTTTGCAAACCCTGCCATTCAACCATTGCCAAATGTTATGAAATCGTGAACGCCATTAAAATTATTTTATGGATTGTCTCCTATCATTAAAGTACCGGAATCCCTATGTAAAGTCAAGAACTGAACTAAAATTTTAGGGAACGTGTACCCTAAAGTTCTTTTACGAATGTTCACTTATATCGCACCACACGTGATCTAAAATTTCTTCCCAGATCGTCATCTAATTTTACAGTACCTGATTTGTAATATGAAGTTACTTGCCTGTCCTTAATGTTATGCAACGTGTACTGTAAATTTACGGAATAGGTTTCTTAAATTTAAAGGAACACTTTCCTAAATTTAAGGCATGTACCTTACTGAAACTTCCAGGTAATTTACCTTACAAATGGCCTAAAAATTTATTACAGTTTTTCTGAAAAATCTAGTGAATTTTATTTTGTTATATATGGAAATCATTTAGTTTTCTAGTATTTTGATTCATTACTTAAAAGATTTATAGAGTTGGATGTTCTAAGTTTGAAGTTTTATAGTTTTTTTTATTATTATCGTGTAATATCTGTATTGTATCAATTCTTTTCATTATCTGTGTTTCTCACATTTTTTAGCATTTACAAAATCTCTTAATGTTCTCTGATATTTTCGTTAATTACTTATACTTTTATGAATAACTATGGAAATTTTTGAAATTTACTTATCTGAAATTCAAAATTTCATAGATTCTTTGTATCTTGAAATACGGAATAGAACATTGTTTTTTGTTAACTTCTAGTGTTTGAAGAGTTCTACTTATTCAAATATTTTTCCTATTTCATTCGTTTTAATGTAGTATGAAAGATTTTATTATGTTTTTTTAGACTACTCGATAAATTTCAAGAAAAAGATGCTCCATAATTTAAAATTTTTTTGATTGGACGTATTTCAAAAATCATTAAAACAGTTTTATCTTTAAATAATTCATGTATCCACAGATATCTTGAAATTATCCTATTTTTTACGATTTCCTTGTTCTTTTAAAAAATATCATTGATTTCTAAACTTTGATGCTCACAAGTAGGGAAAAAAACTATTTTTCATAGTATATAATACACATATATAATATTATAAAATACGTATATATGTACTGCCCCTCCCTCAGATTCTACTTCCCTGGACAATAGACTTCTTGGTATATGTTTTAGCACTAGAGTAAATCAGTGAAACCGGAAACGGTTGTTGAAAAGTTGGAACAATGGCGCGGATGGCGTGTACGTTTTTCATGGGCGTATCGAACTCGAGCACGGGTGGTCTCGGTCACCGCGACACCGCGGCCAAACAAATTGCGAGTAAAATGATGCAAGACGATTGTGTGGCTGCTGCCGTTCGGCCGCCGCCGCCGCAATCTATTACCGATGGGAGAGGCTAGTAACCTTTGGTCTAACTCCATCGGCAGTCACGAATGTGCAACTCGAGGCACACTTTGTGTTTAAGACATTTACGGTTTTGCCATTACGACCACCCAGATATTTACGAATGGTCCAGACGCAGTCTTTTTCTCTCATTTCAGCAGTCAGCTTTTATATTTTTTTTTTATCTACTTGTAGGTAAATATTAAGTGAAAAAGTTCTTTGATTATGATTTTGGAGAGAACGTTTTTTTTTAAATTGTCTTTGAGAAAATTATTCAATACATGATTTTGTTGAAGAAAAAACAAACATAACTACTCAAATAAACTATTTCGAGAGTGTAAATTCAATAAAAAAACATTCAATAGTATTAGAACTCTTCGATTCACGAAGCAAAAACTTTCGTTGAAAACAAGCTCCATCAGCTTGAAATAGCATTCCTCCTTGGACTTCCATGCTTTTCTTTTCTTTTTGCATGGACGAACGTTTCTCGTCTCGAATGACTGCGAGTTTGATGAGAAAGAGAGATTGACTATTTCGATCCATAAATGACGAACGTGCACTAATCGACCCGCTCAAGCATCCTCGAACTCGCCGCAAAAGAAAAATATGTGTCATCGCGGGGCAATAAGTCCTGCGTTTTCCATAGGCCTCGAGCTGCCATTAACTTCCATATGCAATTGTTTGCATTCGTGACTTTATTGCCGATACGCGATGCCGCTGCATGTATGGCGAACTACATCAATGTTATTTCTTTTCAAATCGTCATCTTCGCGGTGTCTTTTGTAACCCACAGTTGAAAAACATTGATAACTTGTTGGATGTAAAACTTCTTGTAACGTGATATCGAGAAATTGCTCAACGGATTGTTGAGTTAAAAGTATTCCCAGCTGAAAAACTGCGAATTCACTCAATCGCAATTAATGTAAAACGCGAAACGAACTGGAGTAACTGTGAAGAAATTGCGTAAAACTGATGGAAACTAGAAGATTAGAAGTTTCCGCGCAACATTCATCGATAGTTCCATGAATTATGAAACTTTCCATTAACCACTACTCTTTGCACGTACTGAAAGGAAAATATTAATGTATGTTTTGCAATTAACATTTTTGCGCTGGCTCCAAGTGCATCACAATGTGCTGTCGTTAATTGCTCAGTAAATTTTCTGACTTTTCGATAATTATCGATAGCCTGATCGACTTGGTGCTTTCAGCATCGGTTGCACATCATGCGCCAAATCCCGAACGGGAAATCGAAAGTCGTTTTATGTAATTCGCGATTTGGCGTAATTTATGTCGGGAACAAAACTTGGTGCGCATACTTGGCGATCAATCATTTTGAATGTGTAATTACTTGCGGGATTCGTGGAATTTTCCAAGGGGAATCTCGTTTCTCGTAAGGCCTTAAAATTCATAGCGCAAAGTTTCCATCAACGTCTTGGTGTCGCGCGGCAGGATCGCCGGTTGTTTCCGTTCCTTTTATGATTTCCTATGCGGCGTTTTCCACCGTGCCAGCAGTGTCGTTGAAATTTATGCGCCGCCACGACGACTGCCACGTCACTTTGCGCTGCATTATCTGACCTTATCCGGCTCTCATGGCGTGTTGCTCCAACAAAGACGCCCGTTGTTCCATACCATTGTTATTAATTTCCGCCGATGTAACTCGGGTAACTCGTCCCCGAGATAACGCGAGCGAGGGTTGGCTTTTTTTCTTCGCGTTGCCCGGCGTTTCCGGAGAAAAAATCCAACGTTTTCTTAGTATCTCATGATTGTCGATGGGAAAAAACGGTTTTGTATGTTTTTGATTATCTTTGTGAGATAAGGTTTTTTGGAAATTAAATGGCGATACGATTCGTTAGTAAGTTGAAACAAATATTCTTTCAGATGCTTGGATCCAAGGAAATAAGAATGAAAATCACATTGAAATTCAAAATGTGCAATATCTTATTTTTTTTTCAATTTCAAAAAAAAAAAACATTCTGAATTCTACTAAGTAGATGTGTTTTCATTTCTTACTTTTTTGGCTCCTAAGATCGAAAATAATTTTCATTCGTTTTTGGAAATTTGCGGCTTATGAATTCATTGAAAGATAAATTTTTTTATTTCTTTGTAAACACATAATTTAAGGGGGGAAGTACCTCTTGAGACCAAGAAATTTTGAGATGTATTTTTGGAAAAATGAAACGGTGCACACAAAAATTGATATTGTTTATATCTAGGGCAACGTTTCAAGATAAAAAAAAAAA
>JAPYZL010205303.1:0-11868 GCA_030522825.1 Platygaster orseoliae | reverse complement strand
AGATAGTTTTTGTAAATATAGCTTGGCGGTAGAAGAGCCAAGAGCGTAGCAACTCGCTGGCGAGCCCTCACCTCTAGCTGACTACCGCCAGCTATGATCATAAATATGGTACATAAAAATCAATAAAATAAGGGATACAGAAAGATCCTTAATATTATTATCAATAATAATAATAAATGATAACAGAGAGTAAATAAAAAAACGTGATAAAATTATTAACATAATATGAATTACTATAATTTAAAATTATTACCTATCATATTCCGAATTTGATGTCTTGGGGAGGAAAATTCAAATTCAAAATAAAACTTTTCTTCATTCCCATGGAAATTTACGAATGCAAAAAACTGATGAAAAAGAAGAAATCAACATATCTCAGAATCAAAATAGGTAATATTAAAAGAAGAAAATATGAAGATTCAACGTGAAACGACCCACATTTTGGCCCTTGTAACGCGGGAAAGTGCGAAAAGAGGAAACTCGGGGAAAGCGTTTACCGCGATCTCGGAATAACCATAATTCAGGGCGTTCGTTTTCATACGCAGAAGTGCAGTTTCGGCTGGAGCAACAAGAAATGCCCGAGAGCGTGTGCTCGCTGCCTTGCGCAGCCGGGCAAGCGAAAAAATACACCGAGAGCGATAGTTGCTGTTGGCACTGCTCGAATTGCACCCACTACCACGTAAGCACGTCACGAAACTTGGGTATAACTCATTTACACACAATCGTCATTTCGCAAAAAGTATCGTAAAATAAGAAAAAACGTGTATGATTCATGAAAAAACTCGCGATATTCAACAAGATAAAAAAATATTACAGTTTACAATATTTAAATGACATTTCTGAATTTGACCATTTCGTGTACTAGCAATAAGTACTACATAGTTTTTTTTTTAATTTTATAACTTTTTAATCTTGTGACATTTCATTACTTAGAGAAATTTTGGGATTTTGTGACATTTTTTAGAACTTTTGGATGGAATTTGAATCTATGGTGAAATAGAGTGAATTTCACTTTGTGAAACTTCTTATGACCTACCATAATACACTTTTTAAGAGGTACAAAGTATATTGGCTAAGCTGATTCTGGCCCTGGGTCTTTGTGAAACTTCTTATGTCCTACGATAGTGCAATTTTTTACCATTTATAGCATCATTTTCAATTATATAAGACTAATTTTGAAACAGTAGATGCGCCAAGCCGGTTCTGGTCCAGGACTTTCCGGAGCTAGAACCAGCTTAGCTCATCTACTAGATACTTCTTCAAAATAATACTAAGGTAGAACATAAGAAGTTTCACTTTGTGAAAAAAATTCCAAGTTGTCCAATCAGGTTGTTACAAAACAAATATGACTTCTAAGGAAAATTACACGATTTTTCACTTTCCATGAAATTTCCTTGAACAATTTTGCAACATCTAAAACAAATATAATAAAAGTGATATGTCTGAGAATCCACCGTAATTTTGCCGTTAGATAAAAAAATATCATAATTCAAAATATCAAAATGACATTTCATAATTTTGACCACTTCGTGTACTTTTGTCACGTTTTCTTATTCTTTGAAATTTATAAGTTTTGTAAAATTTTATAATTTTTTAATCTTGCAACATTTCGTTACTGTTACTAAGAGAGATTTTAGGATTTTGTGACATTTTTTATAACTTTCAAATGGAATTTGAATTTATGGTGAAATAGAGTGAGTTTCACTTTGTGAAACTTCTTATAACCTACCATAATAAACTTTTTAAGAGGTATCGAGTATATGAACTAAGCTGATTCTGGTTCCGGGTTTTTGTGAAACTTCTTATGTCCTACGATACTACAATTTTTAATCATTAATAGCATCATTTTCAATTATGAAAGACTAATTTTGAAACAGTAGATGAGCCAAACCGGTTCTGATCCAGGGGTCCCCAGAGCCAGAACCAGCTTATCTCATTTACTAGATACTTTGATAAAATAATACTATGGTAGAACATAAGAAGTTTCACTTTGTGAAGAAAATAAGAAATGAAAACAATAAGAAAAAACGTGTATGATGTATGAAAAAACTCGCGATACTCAACAAGATCAAAAAAATATTATATTTCATGATATTAAAATGATATTTCGTAATTTGACCATTTCGTATACTTTTGTCACGTTTTTTAATTATTTGAAATTTAGAAGTTTGGTGTAATTTTGAAATAGAAGAAAAAATGTAATTTTTTGAATTCGTGAAATGATGTAATTTTGTAATATTTTATAACTTTTTAATCTTGTGACATTTTAGGATTTTGTGAAATTTTTTAGAACTTTTAGAAGGAATTTCAATCTATGTTGAGATAGAGTGAATTTCACTTTGTAAAACTTCTTATGTCGAACGATAGTATAATTTTTAAACATTAATAGCATGGTTTTTAACTATGAAAGAATCATTTTGAAACAGTCTATGAAACAGAACCGGCTTAGCTCATCTACTAGATAGTTTAAAAAAATAATATTAAGCTAGAATATAAGAAGTTTCACTCTGTGAAAAAAATATAGATGAAAATTTCTTGTTTACATTTTTTGGGAATCGAAACTGCCAAAGTTATTGACAATCCAAGTTGACCATTGAGGTTGTTACAAAAAAAAGTCTAATAAAAAAAATGACACGATTTTTCATTTTAAACTGACATTAAATAAATAAATAAACATATTATATGTAACGTATAATAATAAATAAACATTATGAAATGTAATTTTCTGAATTAGTGAAATGATGTAATTGTGCGATATTACATAACTTTTTAATTTTTTGACATATTGTTACTTAGCAACATTTTGCGATCTTTTGTCAAATTCTAATTTTTAATATTAATAATATTTTGTTACTCTTCGAGATCGTTAAATTTGGATTTAAGTTTTTTACCTCTTAGAGAATTCGAATCTATGGTGAGATACAGTTAGTTTCACTTTGTGAAACTTCTTATGACCAACCATAATAAAATTTCCAAAAAGTCTCGAGTACATGACCTAAGCTGATTCTGGCCCCGAGTTTTTCTGGAACTTCTCATGTCCTACGATAGTACAATTTCAAATTGTACTACATATCCACAAATCCAGGATCCTTGGAGCCAGAACCAGCTTAGCTCATCTACTAGATACTTTTAAAAAACAATACTATGTTAGAACATAAGAAGTTTAACTTTGTGAAACTTCTTATGTAATTTGTAAATGATATCCACACAAAAAATTCATAAAATAATACAATGTGTGCATTTTTCTATTATTATTTATAAGTTTAAACATAGCAGTTGATGGTAACAATAAAAAAATTATTTGCGTACGAAACTTTGGAGTTGTGAAATATTTTAAAATCAGTTTTGACAAATTTTGGTTTCGAGGTAAATAATGTCTAAAGATTGTTCGAATAAAAAAATATCTGTATATTTGAAAATTTCAATTTTTTGTTTAGGATATTTGTAAAGTTCAGAATTTCGATTATGTAAAAGTGAAAGCTTGAAAATTTCTATGCTGTTTCTTTGTAAATTTTTCTATTTAAAACGTATATGTCTAAAAACCTTATTTTCGCCTTATTTAAATTTTAAGAATTGAACCCAAAAGTTTTTTGATTAAGAAATTATGTTGGTAGATTTATTATTGCTAAAAATAAATTTTTAGTATCAATAAACCTTTTTTAGTATTTTGATAGATTTCTAGTATTTTTGAAAATTGCTATATAGGTTTACAGAATTTGATCTAGAATTCAAATTTCGATCGATTTTTTCTTTTTTCTTAAATAATTACATTATTTGATAAACATAAATGATTAACATAAAGTAAATGAAAAATTTATCATCTACACTTTTTCGAAATCAAAACTGCCAAAGTTATTGACAATCCAAGTTGATCAATCAGGTTGTTGAAAACAAATATGAATGTTAAAGAAAATGACACGATTTTTCATTTTCCATGAAATTTGCTTGTACGATCTTGCAACATCTGGAACAAATATGATAACAAAAGTGATATGTCTGGAAATCCTCCGTAATTTTGTCGTTAGATCCGGGATTTCGAAGATGAAACGCGATGCACGAAATGCGAATTGGGAACTAGGCCGGATGAAACTCATTCCGAATGCCGCGAAATTCCGGAAGAATTTTTAAGGGCAGAAAGTGGCTACGCTATCGGAGCAATGGCTTTTTCAGGGACCGGGATATTGGTGAGTTTGTTTCTTCGACCTGCATTCTTATGCCGATAACATGAATGAGGTTTTCAAAATAAAACTGAGTTATTGAATGATGAAATTTCATCCTAAGAACGAAATTTAAAGAGAAAAAATATTACGCGCTGATTAAATTTGATTCGCAAAATTTACTAGAAGTGAAAATTTGCATTTTCGCCGAAAAAAGTATTTTTAATCTTTGACCATTACGAGAAAACGACTTTTAACTTTTTCGAATATCGAGATTTTTAAATTTTGCAACTTTTGAAGTCCAAAGTCGTACATTTTTCATATATATATATATATATATATATATATATATATATATATATATATATTTATTTAATTTAATGAAATTTAATTTTCGTGATTTTTAATTATCGATTTTTTAATTGTAATTTTTTCAGTATTTACATAACTTACATGGTTTTCTGATATTATTATAGATTTTTATACAGCTTTCTAGAATTCGATGCTTCAGGAATCGAAGTTCTAAGATAATAATATTTTTATAGATTTTTCATAAATTTACAATTACACGGATTCTAAGTATTTAATTCATTTTGATACGTTTCATATTGTATGTTATTCATATAATTTTTCTTTATTTTCTGGTATTTTTATAGATTTCTAATATTTCAATAGATCACTCTAAGAATTTTTATGATTTCATACCTCAGTATTGTAAATTTCGATGATTTTGATTATTTCAATTGATTTTTTAAAAAACAGTATCTTATACGTGTATATTCATTACTTTTTTTCCTATTTTTTTAGTAGTTGTATAAATCAAAAAATTTTCTTTTAAATTTTCTTTGAAGAGTTTTTTTTCAAGTTTGTGAATATTATCTCTAAATAATTTTTAAGTAGGTATAAAAATTTAAGAATATTTTTTTAGATTCCTAGTATTTTTCAAATAAATATATAAATTTCTAGAATTAAAATTTCGATCTATTTTCAGTAATATTATAGATTTCAAAGAATATTTTTAATATTTTATTGACTTTCTGTATATTTTTGTCTTTTTTTAGTATTTATAAGATTGTGTAGCGTTTTCTAGTATTTCTACAGATTTCTATGTAGATTTTGAAAATTCGGTGCCCTCTAAGATTCAAAGTTTTTTATGTTTCTAGCGTCTGTGTTGATTCTAATTTTTCTTAACAATTTACTCTAGTGAAACGAATTACCAAATTTTTATTTTACTGACCAAACATTTATAATCATAACTCTGTATAGTAAAAAGTTCTTTTGAAACCATAACTTTTGTTATTATTGAGTAGGTAAAATTAAAAGTTCTGAATATTTTGTCAAGATCTCTAGATTTCACTACATACATTTTCAATAACTATTATTTATTTTATTATTCATTGATGTTATTGTTTCGGATATTTCTTATTTTCATAGATTTTTAATATTTCTATGGATCACTCTTAGAATTTTTATAATTTGATAACTCTGTTTCGTAAATTTCAATAATTTTTATAATTTTTATTGATTTTTTAGATAACAGTATCTTTTATATATTCAGTTTTTTTCCCTATTTTTTTTCTCTTTGTATAATTTAAAAAATTTTCTTTTAAATTTTCTTTGAAGAAATTTTTTTTTAATTTTGTGAAAATTATCTCTACATATAGTTTTTGGGTAGGTCTAAAAATTTACTATTATTTCTCACATTTTAATAGTATTTGTGAAACTTCGGAGAATGTTCTAGTATTTTTTGATATTCCTAGTATTTTTTCACATACATATATGTGACGCGCCACGAAGAAAGGGACCTAAGAGGCATCTGACATAAGGGCTATTATCTGTTTATTTTCAATAAGAAAATGACTAACATAAAATGCCTCTTAGGTCCCTTTCTTCGGAGCGCATCACATATATATTTCTAGAATTCAAATTTCGATCTATTTTCAGTAATATTATAGATTTCTGAGAAAATAACATCTTCATTAATTTTTAATACTTTATTGACTTTTTGTATTTTTGTCTTTTTTTAGTACCTATTTATATAATTATGTAAAATTTTCTAGTATTTCTATAGATTTACATGTAGATTTTGAGAATTCGTTGCCCTAAGAATCAAAGTTTTTCATTTTTTTAGCGTCTGTGTCCATCAAAATTTTTCTTAACAATTTACTCGAGTGAAACGAATTACCAAATTTTCATTTTACTGGTCAAACATTTATAATCATCAGTGCAACCAAAAAAATTTACGATAAAATGCGAAATATTTATTTATTTATGGATGAAGAAACAGGGAAATATTTATTATAGGCGAGAAATATTTATGATCAAATGCAAGCAATTTTTAGGTTTTTTGTACAGTTGTTCACATTTTCGGTTCCCAATCAAAGTTGTTGCAGAAAATGAATGTTTTGCTAAGTTCTCTTCGACTTATAATTTGAATAGCATAATGTTTCAATTGATTATTTATTTTGAAATGTAAACGTATTATGAATCTGTAAACATATGTGACATGTTGAATAATTTCTCGGTAATTTTCAAAGTGCAATTTCAAGAAAATGAAATGAATTTAATTAAATTAAAGAACAAGAAAATTGAAATTGAATCCAAGTTAATTGCATTTTTAATTTGATTTAATTTTTTTTAAATTTATTTTGTATTTTTAAAAATTTTTCATGTTTAATTTAATTTGCAAATAATTAAATGAAAATTAAAATTGAATGTAAATAAAAAAAATAATAAAATGGCGAAACATGCATAAGAAGTAAATATTTTTTATGGTCAAAATTGTTGAAAAGTTGGGATTAAAAATGAAAAACCTTTAAATATTTACAAAAAATCTAAAAGCAGCGAAATATTTTTGATCTGCCAAAAATTGCCAACATATTTATTTGAATATTTTTTATTGGAATAAATGTTTTTGGTTTCCCTGATAATCATAATTCTGTATAGTAAAAAGTTCCTTTGAAACCATAATTTTGGTTATTGTTGAGTAATTAAAACTAAGAATTCTGAATATTTTGTCTACATCTCTGGATTTCATTAAATACATTTTCAATAATTTTTATTTATTTTACTATTGATTAAACGAAGTCCTTACTAGTTCACTGATTCACCAAAGTGCTCGAAATTCACTCACATCCATTTAAAATTAATCGACCCCTTCGATCATTTAAGAACCAGTGCACATCAGTGAAATTCTCCCAGCTCGAATTCAGAGGGCATGAATCGACGTCATTAATAGCGAAATAGCCTGCAAATCCTCCCTAATTCACATTCAGTATCGCAATTCCATCGCCTTGACAATTCTAAACACAATTCTCATTGAAGAATACCTCTGAATAAGCAATCAAAAGCCGGCTTTTCGAGTTACAAAGGCGCCCAAGAGTAACATCAGAGTGTATATTATTTATCCCCGGCGTCAGAGAAATCCGGGAAGCATTAAAGATAAAAAGAGATCGGTGCGGGAACGATCTCTCGAGGAGCCAACGCACCTGGCGCTCTCTTAATTTTTAAACAACTCCTGACCATTGCAGATAACGGGCTTCATCATTATCGTATTTTTAATAAAAAACGATACGCCCGTGGTGCGAGCTTCGGGACGAGAATCGACCTACGTTCTACTATGTGGCATCGTGCTTTGCTACCTCGTCACTTTCGCTTTCGTTTTCAAACCGACCAACGTTATTTGCAACATCCAAAGGTAATATATCAAAAAGTTTTTTATTGGTCATTGCAGTGAGAAAAAAACTTGGTGATTTGTAGTATAATATAGGTGAAATTGTTATATTCTAGGGGAATCTACAATGTTATTTTTATTTTCATATATTATAGCTATAATAAACTGAAGGTTCCAAAGAAAATATATTTCAATAAATATTATGGAAATTTTTGAAGGTTGTTAAAAGTCTTATAAATTTACAGAATCTTGAAAAATATCGATTAATTTCGTAAATTGTATAAATTCTTCAAAATTCCGTTAAACTACAAAAACTGGGTTCTAGTCTTTGAATTTTCAAAAAATCAAAAAATGTTTTTTCATACAAAAATCATCGATAACAAAAACACTTCAATAAAAATCTTGAAGAAGAATTTTGTAGAATATTAAAAATTATTCCTCAACTCTGTTTATTATAAAAAATTTCGAATCTTAAAAAAAATCTAAAAATAAAATAGCAAAAGAAAAATCTAGAACATTTTTTCAAGTCTTCTTAAAAAAAAAGTCTTCAGAAATGCAACACTTGTTGTTAATGATTTGCAAACTGCGAGAACTAAGAAACTTGTTATTTTCTCTTTATCTAAATCGTTAAGCTCCAAACTTGTTAAACATAATAAAAATGTTCCAACTGCGAACAGAATGCGATATTGTTGTAGTTGAAGTTAAACATTCATGTTCTCAGTTTGAAAGTCTTTAATATGCTTCACAAGTTTCGAGTAATACTATTTGAATGAACAAGAGAACAAGTTTCTTGAACGTTACTTGCAAATGATGAACAATATTTGTTTCTCTCCTCTCTAAAATAGATATCTTGTTAATAATCTTGAATATTCATGGCGTAAATAGTTTTTTAGTCAAAAAAAGTGCTTTTTTTAGGACGAGTAATTTTTTATTACGCGTTTTTTTTACTTTCGGTGACTGTAACTTAAAAATAACAAGTCTTCAAAACTTTGAAAAGTTGAAGGTTCCAAAGAAAATTCAATGTAATAAATATTGTAGAAAATTTTAAAGTCAATAATTTTACAAATTCCCTCTAATTTTATAGAAATCTTAAAAAATTTCGATCAATTTCGTGAATTGTAAAAATTTTTCAAAATCTCGTTGAACTACAAAAACTGTGTTGCAAGTCTTTGAATTTTCAAAAAATAAAAAAAAGCTGTTGGTGCAAAAATCACCGATAACTTTAAAGATTTCAATCAAAATCAACAAGTCATCAAAACTTAGAAAAATTAAAGATTTCGGAGAATTTTGTAGAATATCAGAAATTATTTCTAAATTCTGTAAAATGTAAGAAATTTTGAATGTTAAAAAAAATCCAAAAATTAAATAAAATAGAAATAGAAAAATCTAGAACACTTTTTTAAAAATATAGAAACTGAAAAGTTCAAAAAATCTTGTAATATGTAAAATGTGAAATGATTCAAAATTTTTTCGGTTTCAAAAGATACTTTAGGAAAAAAACCTAAAACTTGGCACTATAAATATTTGAAAAATTACTATATTCTAGGAAAATCTATAATATTATTTTAATTTTCGAATAACCAATAATACAGCTATAACAAAATGAAGGTTCCAAAGAAAACTCAATTCTATAAATATTATGGAAAATTTCGAAAATTCTATATAATTTTACGATTTCCTATATATTTTGAGAATCTTGAAAAATGTCGATCACTTTCGTGAATTCTAGAAATTTTTCAAAATTTCGTTGAACTACAAAAACTTTGTTGCAAGTCTTCAAATTTTCAAAAAATCAAAAAATGTTTTTTTGTACAAAAATCATCGATAATTTAAATCATTTTTATAAAAATCTACAAGCCCTCACATTTTTAAAAAATTGAAGGTTTCAAAGTATTTTGTAGAATATCAGAAATTATTTCTAAATTCTGTATATTGTAAGAAATTGTGAATCTTAAAAAAAAAGTCTAGAAATTTAAAAATCAACAAAATCTAATATACTCTGTAAAATTTAAAATAACTCAAAATTTCTTCGGTTCCACAAGATACACTTTAAAAAAACCTAGTAATTTTTACTATAAATATTGGAAAAATTACTATATTCTGATAAAATCTACAATATTATTTTGATTTGTCATACATTATAGTACATTTATCCATAAATATATTTATTTTTACCATGCAGTATAGTAAAACGTCAAACATCACAATCATAATTTTATATATTATACTAAAAAATACTAAACATATTGTATTTTTTACTTTAGTAAATAATAGTTCTCAAAATACAAGATATGGGAAATTACCTTACATGATCATAATTCTTACTATACATATTTGAGTTTCCTTATAAACAACTACAACTGCCATACTATACGCCAATGACTACAATACTGGTATTTTCAATAATACAATAATTTATATTCTAAGATTTAATATATTTCATTTTAATCCCCAATTGTTATATTTTAAAGTAAAAAAGTATCAGATTTTTCCCGTGAATAAATAAATAAATAAATAAATTTGCACTTAATTAGTAATTTTTCCTATTATCTAGTTTACATGAATAATCTACTTTGCACAAAAAGTGTTTTCCAAACTAATTTCGGGTCGCTGAGTACGAAAATATTAATTATTCATTTTTCCTAAGAAGCGATATCAAAATATTTACAAAAAACCTGTTTTTCTCATTTATTGCCAAAAATATCAAAAATAACTATATCAATTACCATAAAATATATATCATTCGAAAGGGTTACTTCTTAGCTTTACAGTGATATACTGCTTTCATCGATCGAATCAGTAGTTTTATAGTTACAACTCCTGAAAATATTTTAAAAAAGCGTTTTTCAGGACAAATAGTTTTTCGAAACACGCTTTTTTAACATTTCTAGTGGCTGTTACTTAAAAACTACTAATTCAATCGATGAAAGCAGTATATTACCGTAAAGCTAAGAAGTATACCTTTCCAATAATATATATTGTATGTTAATAAACTCAATTGTTCTTGATATTTGTGGCAAAAACTGAGAAAAACATGCATTTTGCAAATATTTCGATAATGCTTCTTTGGAAAAATAAATGATTGATATTTTCGTGTTCAGCGACCTCAAATTACTCTGAAAAACTCTTTTTCTGAAAGGAAGTCGCAACTAACGAAAAATTCGTAAACTACTGATTAGTAACTTCACACAATCTGAATTTTTTAAAGCGATGTCTTTGAATGGTGTTACAGATTCTTGGTAGGTCTGTGTTTCACGGTGGTTTACGCGGCGCTTCTCACAAAGACCAATAGAATCTGCCGTATTTTCAACGCGGGCGCTAAAGGCGCATCCTTCATCTCACCGCACTCACAATTTATCATTTGCTCGGGCCTCGTTAGCGCGCAAATACTTATCGTCGCCGTTTGGACGGCAATCGATCCCCCCAAGGCGATGCACCATTACCCGACCCAGGGAGACAATCTCCTCGTTTGCAAGAGCCACATAGACGCCAGTTACATGGTCGCCTTCGCTTACCCCATTATTCTCATCGTTGTTTGCACGTATTACGCTGTCTTGACCAGAAACATTCCCGAGGACTTTAATGAAAGTAAACATATAGGTAAATAAACAATTCAGAATACTCGAGAAACTAAGGCAAAGGGAATGAATAATGATTCGCTATGGATTGAGTGCACATTTTAAGAAATTTGAATATAGTGATTAATACCCAGGTAAAAATGAGTAGATATCTGGAGATCTACAATAGATCTCTGGATATCTGTATGAGATCTTTAGATATCTACTATAGATGTCTATACATCTCATTTGATCTTGTAATAAATAACCGTAGGCTTGCATAGATCTACAGGTAGATCTCTGTATATCTACTCGTAGATCACCATATATTCTTATAAATGTACTACTAGATCTCCGTATATCTTCGTAGATCTGCTTGTATATCTCGGTTGATTTCCATAGATCTGTTGGTAGATCTACGAAGATCTTCATAGATCTATTTGTTGATCTCTGGTCATTTCCATAGATCTGCTGGTAGATC
>JAPYZL010205300.1:0-17794 GCA_030522825.1 Platygaster orseoliae | reverse complement strand
AATCTGCCGATATACTTTGTTAGCATTTGAGTTACACTTGTTATCTTAACTTTCGTTTGATCAAAAATGTCAATTTTTGGATGTGTTTTGATGCTGAAAGAAAACTATCCCGTCATTACCCCACTTTCCCCTACAATTTAAAAGTTGAAAAATCAGACTTTTGGATTTTTAAGTATTTTACTATTTCATTCCTTTTCAAGTGTGATTTTAACTATTTGAAAATTGTCCGATGTCCAACAACAAATTAATTCTTTAATTGTTTTACTTATAAAATTAATAGTAATTTTAATTTAATTAAGAATTATTAGTATTAATCACTCGAATTTGAAAATATGTAATATTTACTTATCCTGAAAGTTACATATAATTTTTTAACTTTCTCTAGGTTTATTTCTGAAATTCTGCAAATTTTTCGAATTTATCAATATTATTTATACTTTTTGAAATTTGCGATGTTTTTGGTTTTTTTCTGCGAATTTCATAATAATAGAAATTTGTATAAAACTTGTTGTGTCAATCCATTGAAAAATTTGCATTTGAAAACACCATTTACAGGTCTTTTTTTGAATCGAGAAGGTTTCGAAAACTGTAATTATGTAACCGTGACTTAACGTGTCATCATTACAAAATGAATGATAAATCACATAGAAAGTTCTGCAACGATACTGAAGAGAAATTGTGTTGCCAAAAAAAGGAGTGCAAAACCCGATGAGAAGAAAGTTCCCGATTACAACATCAAGTTCTTTAATGGAGTTCGGACGTAATTTGACTAAGAATGTCATCTGCCTCAACTTGCGAAACTGTCATTCAACGCAACATTTATTGCATAATGGGAAAACTTTTTCGGCATCTTTTGTGAGTGCACGGGAAATGAATTAATAAAACGTTATTCAAGACTTTGCAAATACAGTTTTGATTGATATTTTTTGAGATTTATGATCAACATCAAGTTGCAATTTTTCCAGTCAGTTTTTGTAAATATTTTATAATTAAATATATATAAGCTACATTTTAGAATATTTTTCACAGTAACGAATGTTAAAAAACAGAAAAAAGTTAAACAATCATTTTTTATTTTGAGAAAATTTCACATTTTTTTAATTGTTTTGAGTGTTACAATTACTCAAATTATAGTTCCTCTGAATTAATGTAAAATTGTAAGATTTACGTAATTTTTCGTTCTCTGTGCAATTTTTTTTTCGATTCAAATTTTAATTTTCAGTCTAAAATTTTCTTCTTCATGTGGTTATTTCAATTACAAAAAAAAAGAGAAAATTCAAAAATTTTTAGATTACCTCAGGCAAACTCAAATATAAATTCCAGATCCTGAAACAACACGAAAAGTCAACAAGTAAGAAAAATTGTGAAAAAGATATTTCGAAATTCGTAGACTGCAATTATTACAAAACTTGCAAAACCAGATCATATTTTGAAAAACACAGACGTTCCAAAACCCCCATATTTTTTTTGCAAGTCAAAAAGTGTTCAAAAAACGACCTTTCCAAACAATAAACCAATCATACTTACATTTATCAATTGCTCTGTTACCAAAACTCCTTGCAGTCCGAATTCACTCATTTCGAGTCATTTTCACTTCAAATCACTTTAAAAAACGCGGTTAAAAATTCCTTCCCTAAAGTTTACTCCACTTTTTGAACAACTTAGTATCTGAAACTGGCGAAACTTTACTCGACCGACGGCGGTAAATGAAAAATTGCGGAGATGCGCGCTGTCATTTTTAACGTGATTTTTCTTGTTCGCTCAATCGGCGCTGACGCGACGTACTTTACGCGCCTCGATGTCCGGTATAATCGACGGACTGTTTTGGCGAATCAGCAAGATCACTGTCGTAAGAACGCGGTGAAGCATCTAAGCCGAAAGGAAAGGAGAGTGAATTCTTATACGGGCCGCCGGGTGAATGGGTTGATGTGGGAAGACGTTTCCATTTGTTTTGCTTTTTTTTTCTTCTCCCTCTCATTGACGTCTCCCGTGATTGACGCTCTTTTTCGTCAAACTGCAAATCACTTCCGCATTTTCGTTTTCGACGTGTTTACACGGATGCAAACGATTTCCGGTTTTTGCCCCATCACTTTTTATACGCTTCGTTCGAGCCCGACAAAAAGTTTTTGGAGCTCATGAAAAAATGAGTCGAATAATGAGAGTGAGTTTGAATGAAATAATTTGAATGAAATTATGATTGTACGCTAGTAACTGATTTTTATAAAAAATCGCCGAATATTTATATAAAACTTCGTTTTTATGAATCGTTTTTATAAAAACTTTAGAAAAAATTTCGATTTTTTAGAGAACAACTCTAAGAATAATTTTATGAATAAATAATTTCATAGATAAATAATTTTATCAATAAATAATCATGTAATAATTGATTTATTAATAAGTTGAATGTAATATATGAATGTATTTTAAAAATATATTATTTATACTCATATTTCACAATTTATATTAAATAAATTTTATAATCTTTACATAGTTATTATAAATAATATATTTATGTAAATTATAATTAGGTATCATAAATTATAACTTATTATAGTTATTGAATTAAAACTCATATAATTTATATAATTTTGTATATAATTTATATATTATGAATAATTAATAAATAATTAAAAAATTATAATTAATTTATAAATAAATTTATAAGTCAAACAAAGTTTATAAAGTTTGGTACTTGATAAACAATTTGATAAAAGTTTTATAAAAATAAATTTTTTTACAAAACTGTTTTTATAAAAATCCATATTCTTTTTAAAACAGTTTTATAAAACTGACGTTTTTTTGTAAAGTTCTTATAAAATCAGTTTATAAAAAACTGACTTTTTTTATAAAGATTTTTATAAACATCACAGTTACTAGGGTAATAGATAATTATGGAAATTAAAAAGAAATTTTTTTTATAATATAGTTATGAATAATCACAAGGAGAATATTATAATAAAAACAAGATGAATTAGTTCATCTCATTTTTTCAATTTTTGCTCTTTTTTTATTGTTATGTATACGAAATATTTTAGTAAAAGATTGTTTAACTCCTTAATAGTTGTAGAAAAATTTCTGTCGATTTGATGAAAACAAAGTTTCTGGAATGCAAATTTTTTGGGTGAGTTGAGATTTATACAACGGGGGAGGGGAGAGAAAGATGATAATTATTATATTAAATTATTATTATTGTATTAGAGTTTAGACAATATGTTTGTGTGACTGTTATTGTTTTTCCAAGTTTTGATATTGGCTTTAAGTGATTGGATTTATAAACGGTTATATATTTAAATGAAGCGATCTTGTAACAATCATTATTATATATTTTTCGAATTATGTATAATAATATTTTTACGTTTTTCGTAATTTCGTGTGAGTCTGAAATTTAAACGAAATTTGGGAACTTTCGAAAAGTTTATATTATATTTATAATTTTGAAAATTTTTAAAAATTAGGAATAATTCAGAATTTGAAGATCGTCTACAATTCTGTAAGATTCAAAAATTTGTGGAATTCTGAAAATGTTTATAAATTTTGGTGTAAATTGTGTTCATTATCAAATGATGTAGTTTTTTTTCATTTCTATACAAAAATCCGACAAATTTGGAAAGAAGGGAAACTTTGAAATAATTTTGATGAGTTGGAGATATTTCTATAAAGTTTAATCAATTTTGAATAGTTACTGTAATGTTGGAAATAAAAAAAAATTACAATTATATTTTATCTCTTATATTAGGTATATTTTTTCTGTTATATTATATTTTTAAGTGTTATATTATATTTTTATCTGTTATATTATATTTTTATCTATTATATTATATTATATTTTTATTTGTTTGTTTCAAAATACCAAAGAATTTCATCTTTCAGTTTCATTTAAATCTGTTATCTTGACCTAGGAATACCGGTTGTATTAAAATGAAAGTGGTTCCTACTCGTGATTTTTTCCTCCTTTGTAACTGACCTTTATAACTGTAAATCATCGAAGATAGTCACGACATTTTTTACAACTTTTAAATCATCACACCTCGAGTTTGAAAAAATTTACTAATTTTTAAAATGTAATTTCAAACTTTATAAAATTTTATTGCTGTATTGAGTCATTAGAAAACGTGATAAATTTCAAAAATCGAGTGGAATAACTTTGAAAAGGTTTTTAAAATTTTTCCTCTCTATAGCGACTTAAAATAATTTGTTGTTTGAAAATTCTTTAACATTTAAAGTATCAATCTTCCATGAACACAAATGTGGATTTTATAATTAATCATATTTCAATCGATTACTGTACATTTTTCCTTAATAATTATTTTTTAAAAACTAAAATCCCGTACTTTTTAAATATATTTTACAAATTTTTTTTTTAATGTATAATTATTTATTAATTGTATATTTTTGATAATTTATTATTTTATTAACACTTTTTTGTGTATCATCCATTTCTATTTAAAATTCACTTAAAATTCAGTTAAAACAACATGTGTTACCATAATAATGATCATCAGACTTTTTTCGAATTTTATGTATTATATAAAAAATAATTTGGCAGTTTGGATTTCCGAAAAAATAGTCAGTCAAGAAAATTTAACTCCGGAAAATGGGTTGCAACCATTCAAATACCTGTTATATAAAATTTTGAAAAAATCCGTAGAAATTCAATCACTTTTCTTCTTTATTCATTTATTTTTATATATTAATAATTAATTTATTTACACTTTTTGGTGCATCATCCATTTCTATTAAAATTTCACTGAAAATTCGGTTCTAACAACATTTGTTACCATAATTATATCGTCAGACTTTTTTGGGATTTTATTTATTATAAATAAAATAAATCCGGCAGATTTTATTTTCTGAAAAATACTCAGTCAAGAAAATTAAACTCCGGAAAATGGGTTGTAACCATTCAAATCACTATCGTATAAAATTCGTAAAAAATCCGTAAAACTTCAATTACTTTTCATTCATACGTTACAACTTTTTTTGCGGGTATGAAAAAATGTGATCGCGGATCGAGCAAGCTGACAGAAAAAAACTTGGTCTGCCACCACGAGAATGCATTTAACCGAAAGCGGCGCAACTGTGTACAGAAACGCTTTGCTAATTCACCAAATTCGATTCGGCGAATTTCACATCGCGGTTACGCGTGCACTCTCCTCAATTATTCATGAGGTGCTAGCGAAATGAACTCGTTGGGGACTTTCGGAAAAACGCAGAGAACCCATTAAATTGCTCGCGATTTTGGAAATCGCGACATTAAACATATTGTATACCGAATCAGTTGCATCGTGGACTCTGAAAGCAGCGATCTAAAGCGTTCAATGCGTGAAAAATAACCATTTGCGAATATGAGAAGCGTTGGTCTCGATAAAAATGGAGCCAGCTTTTTTTGTAGAGAGGGGATGCTGCTCGTTGGAATCCATAATGGTCCAGAAAGTTCTTACACAATCTCTATGAAAATACGCGAAATTCCGTTCTCAAGTTTGGGGTGTTTTTTGTTACATTGTGTGTAAACATAAGGTCAATGATTTTTCGCGTTGTCGAATCCCTTTTCCCGAACAGCCTTTTTCCTGAACTGTCATTTTCCCGAAAACTGTTTTCCCGAAAGGTCTCTTTTCAAACGGCCATTTTCCCGAACGGTATTTTTCTCAAAGGGTTTTAAATTTTCCCAATCGGGAAATTTTCCCATCAGCCTAATTTCTAGAAATGCCATGGTTACGTATTAACAAAACAATTGACGCATGAACAACAACTGTCACATTCAAAAATTAGAGT
Organism: Platygaster orseoliae; assembly: GCA_030522825.1. Classification (NCBI taxonomy): domain Eukaryota; kingdom Metazoa; phylum Arthropoda; class Insecta; order Hymenoptera; family Platygastridae; genus Platygaster; species Platygaster orseoliae. The sequence goes on along the minus strand of JAPYZL010205300.1, from coordinate 12,022 downwards.
CTCCATTTCTTGCATGATAATTGCATACAGCAATCGCACACAACATCAGCCTTTGAATTTTATATCTGAAGAAACTTAATTTGGAATTTGAACCACGAATCTTCTTATTGAAGACACTTCTTATAAAATTTTTACCACGACTCAACTTATAAAATTTTTACCATGACTCTTTTTGTTGAAGACTCTTCCTATAAAATTCATAAATGTATACAATTGAAATAAAAGTTAAATTCCAACCGAAATTCGGAAAATAATACTTTTGGGAAAATTGTCGTTCGGGTAAAAATACTTTCGGGAACATGACCATTCGGGGAATAATACTTTCAAAATAATGGAATTTAGGGAAAATGACCGTTCGGGAACTTAGAGTCGGGAAAATGACCGGGAATCGATTTTTCGAGTAATTTATTTACAGGGAAAAGTTAAATAATAAAAGTTTTTTTTTATTCTATGTATTACTTGGTACGAAGACATTAAGATTTTATGAAATCTGGAAAATTTTCCACGTCGCGAATCATAGTTTTTCCGGGTTAATTGTGCTGTTGCGTTCGTAGCGTTATTAGTGTGATTGCTGTTGAAATAAACGTCATTAGGTAGTTTCACGCGTAACAAAAGGCAAGTAATAGCAGCGTGCTGAATAAATTGCTACCACGCGACGTTTTTGTAAGAAAGATTGTAAAAAGTTTCTATTAATGTTTTTTAAATAGTAGGTGATGAAAAGTAAAAGAATTAAATCATGAAATATTTTATTTAGCTAGAGTTTGCAGTTAGACTCGAAATTTCATTAAGGTTTATAAATAATTATTGAATAATAATGTTTTTTTGTGATTTTATTCTATGAGGAAATTGTAGTTATTAATTTTTTGTTAATGATTTTTTTTAGAAATACATTATTATTATTATTTATTAGGGTTTCACGTGGTTTTTAACTACTCTTTTCGAAAATTCAAGTTTAATACAAAATTACCTCAAAAATTGAAATTCGTTAAAATTATTATTCACGATGTACAAAATTTGAAAACTGGGGACAAAATTCTAGATTTGCTTAGAATTTCCTGAATTATCAATCATCACTGTATGAAAAAATTTTATTAAATGTGGAAAAATTAAAAGAATACTACAGAGTATTTGTGGTTTTACGGAATTCTCAAAGTTTTGCTAATCCAAGATTTTTAAGAATTTTAAGATTTATAAAAGTTTTTGTAATGTATGAAAGTTAAAAAACATTTTCTTTGAATTTTTCGTGAATATTAAATATTTTGAGTGTCACAAAAATTATTCGAAAATGTTCTATTTTCATTGAAATTTCGCCGACTTACCAACATTCTTTTAAGGTTTTCCCTCATTTTCAAATTCGTAAGATTTTTTTAGAAAAATGAAAAAAAAACTACATCTCACGTGTTTCAAAGAAATATTAAAATAAACACTATTTATAAAATAAATAAACATTTTCTGTTATTATATAAATTTTTTAAATCATATAGAATTATTAACGATCTTCAGATTTTGAATTACTGCTATTTTTGAAAAATGTTCAAATTTCTTATTAAAATAACTTTTTTGAAACTTTCCGAATTTCGTTAGAATATAATGGTATATTTTTTTAATATTTCGAACATTATAGTCAAGGGCGTACGTGTGTGTGTGTGGGGGGGGAGGGGGGGGGTTCAACCCCCCCCCCCGGAATTTGGAAAAATTGTGAATTTTTGTAGGGTCTTTAAAAAATCGTTCTCTGAAGTGAAAATTTAATTCAACAAACCCCCCCCCCCCCCGAAAATTTTTTCGTGTACGCGCCTGATTATAGTATTTCAAAATTATTTGAATTTTATGGAAATTTCTACGACTCATCAAATTCTTAAAAAATTTTCCTTTCTTTTCAAATTTGTCAGATTTTTATAGAAAAATGGAAAAAAAATACATCATACTTGCTTCAAATATTATAATGTACACAATTAAAAAAATTCGTTCAAAAACGAAAAACTATAAAAGTTCATATTTTGTTAAGTTAAATGTAAAAATCGAAGTAGAGACAAAATTTTTTTTTTTTAGATCATAACTCTGATACAAAAAGTTTTTGTGAAGGGAATTTTTACATATTGAAAGTAGAAAAAATTTACTACTTTTTATTAAATTGTATTGTATACAGAAAAAATTTCAGATTTCATTCAAAAAAACAATGATTTTATCACGAATTTTCATAGTATCTTTTTTGTGAAATTTGTCATTGAAAAATGATACCATCGAAAAATGGAATAAATATTAACAAGATTTATTGAATTTGGGCGTACGTTACTTCAATAACTTGTTTGTTCGAGAAAAAGAAAGTCTTACGTCTCGCGATGATGAAATTTGTGCGATCCACTTATGTTGCTCAATAGTGAAAGACTGTCGAAAATGAGGAAATATACTTTCGCAAAAAAGATCATAGCTATTTATAATAATTTTCATTAATCATTGCCTAAATTCTATTGCAAAAAATTGAAATATATATAAATTTATTTAATTATATTTTTCATTTTACAATTTTTTAAAATAATTTTATAAATATTATATTATAAAATCATGTTTTGTTATATTATATTTATTTATATTCATGTTTTATTATATTATACATATATTTTATTTCTCTATATTTATATTTCATTTATATTCTATTTTCATTATATTATAATTTAAAGTAATTTTATAAGTTTTTAAAAATTCATTTTCATTTTTTATTTCAATTGCACAAAATTGAAATATATCTAAATTATGCTTATTTTATCAATTAAAAATCTTGCATCAATGTAATTTTACAAGTAAAAGAACTTTTATAATGATTCAAGTTGGAAAATTTCAGAAAATCATCATAACAGAACTTACGTCATTCGAGTGCATTGTTAACATTACGAGAAAAAAGCCAGCACTTTTTGTGCACTGCAAAATTTTGCGATAATGACATCTTAAATATACTCAAAATGTTAATTTCCACGAAAATGTTATTCCAGAAGCAATTTTCTTCAACTCGATTGGTTTCATTGTTTTTACCTCGACATTACCAATAATGCATGATGTTTTCACGAAGTTTTCCGATAGTCAAGTAATGATTTGACTTTTAAAAAATACGAAAAAAACACCCATTAATTCTCAAAAAACAAAATTCATTTTTTTGACTTTGAATTTCAAATTTAGAAAGTTCCAATACATTTTTTCGACGAAAAATTTCACTAAAATTCGAAAAACCGAAACTTACGCAAATCAGTGAAAGACGGTTCAAAATGATTGAGCAAACATTTTTCTGTAGAGAGTAGCAGATCACGCCGATTTTTAGCCAAAATTTTCTGTTTTTGATTTACACACGTTTTGAAAAGTTTTTTCCACAGTTATAAATGCAATGACATAATGCAGAGAGTGATGATTTTATCATCGAAAATATGCGAGTGAAGATATTAATTCATGGAAAGCGGAAGGATGAATGTACGTTGGGCTAAAATTATCATACTTGCATTGGATTGGAATGCCTGGAATATATCCAGCTTCTTCGAGTTTGCGTTGCGTAATTATGGAAATTATTGTATATGAATTTTTAATTTGATATCTGCAGCAACAAGTATTCTGCATACACAGGAAGAGCCGTGATTTAAACGCAAAGTTGAAATTTGTAAAACAGATACAATTTACGTTCACAGTTATGATTTTTGTATAATAAAAAAAATCTGAAGATGAAATTCCGAAATTTTTCAAGTTGGATAGAATGATCGAGGCGTTGAAGAAAGTTGCGACAAATGCCGAGTGCTCGGAAAGACTTTAAGAAGGGTTGAAAGAGGCGTCAGGGCAAAGGGAAGCGAGCACCTTAGTACCTTTTAGGAGCTTAAGGATCACACTTGGTCGTGAAACCGGTGCAATGCGCAGCCTGAAAATTCCCACGGAGGATTGAACGGAACTTATAATACCTGATGTCTCGTGGCACGCTTCCTCCATCATCCTTACACTTTGTCTTCTGCTAAAGGCCTACTTTGGCTCCACGGCGTGACATGAATTGTTAACCTCCACGCATTGTTCGCAACTGGCTGTATAATATGATCATCAGGATGTCTGCTACCGTGGTCGCGATTCCGGAAGTCGATTTATTTTTTCAATTTCTTGAATTTATCATATTGCTACTTTCATGCTCTCTCAATTCGAATTAATGAAATTTTCATGAACTGCATGAATAAGGGACTTTCAAGTTTACCTTTCAATTAGTGAAATTTTGGAAACGACCAAACAATTAGTGAATTTATTACTGATGTGATTAATGACATTTTCACTAACCACATTAGTAGTTTCAAATTCTACTATTTAAATAGTAGATTTAGTCAATTTGATTGTAAAAAAATGGTAGAAAGTAAAAAAGTTACCTAGTTGTAAAAAACATTGTTCAACACTTGGTTATAAGGAAATAATCATTTTAACAAATGTGTTAATATGTCTAAAGATTGCTTAATTTTTCCAATGTAACAATAATGAGTAAGAATGTGAATACTGGATTATCACTAATTGTATTAGTAAATATCCACTATTCTCAACAGTAACTATTCACTAATGTTGACAATTCACTTATTTAAAATCAACACTATTCTCAATAGGAAAAATCTAATAATCAACTTACAAAATTAGTTTATATTGATTTTTTCGTTAGTTGAATTCTACTAATGATTTAGTGATAATCAACTAATAAGACTGATATAAGTTTACTGATTGAAGTAGTGGATTTCTACTTCAGTTTGAAAGTAGTAATTCACTCATTTCTTTAGTCATAACTTACTCATTCAATTAATAAGCTAAAATCACTATTTTAATTTGTAATTTTTCACTAATCTTTAGTGGCTCACTTTAATCTTTTTCAGTTAGTGAAATTTCACTAAAAATTAGTAATTTTTTACTAATTAAAACTAACAGAGCGAGTTTTGCTGTCTCTTTTATTATTTATATTTTTGAAAGTCTGAAATATAAATATATAAAAATTCATGATGTCAAAGGAGAAGTTTTACTGAGAAAAAGGTTAATTATTTATTTCGATGCTTTGTATACTAGGGCTAATTATATTATGAATATGAAATAAATCATTTGCCTAACTTGAAATTATAAATTCTAATATTTTCATAAAATAAACAAATAATAAGCAAATCTTTTGTTCTCTACTTAAGAAAAAGGCTATTTTGTAGATTGTGGAAAGTTCCGTAAAACTACAAGAACATTGTAATATTTTCAAAGTTTTTTTTTAGTTTTCAATATACATCTGAAAAACTTGGCAAGTGTTTAAAAAATTCACGAAATTCTTTTTTTGATATTAAGTGTTGTTTTGTAATTTAGTTTTGTAATTTAATTTTCTAATCTATAGTGACTTTAGTTTAGTTTTGTAATTTTGAATGTTTTCAATGATTTTGAAAAATTCGAACAATTTGTTCAACTTAAAATAAAGTTTATTTTGTAGATTTTTAAAAATTTCGGTAAACTACAAAAACATTGCAATACCTTCAATGTTTTTTTAGTTTTGCAATCATAGTTTTAATGAGAGTTGTGATTTTTTTTTTTTTATAGTTTTTCTTTATAAATTTCAAAATTTTCATTTCATTTTGTTGATGAAAATGAATGATTAAAAAATGAATTTTTAAAAAAATTCAACTTATTTATTTATCAATAATGTAATGAAATTATAGATATATAAATATTATAATTTATTTATTCAAAATTTTGATTTTTGTTATCATGTTGTATAAATAATGAGAAAATATGAAAAATACTAGAAAAATTAGAAAAAGGAAAAATTCTAATCTCAGAACTGAAAAACCACAAAAATCGAATTACATTATATGTATATTGAATACGTATATAAAAAATGTTGGATTCTGGATTCTTAAGTTTATTAAACTTTGAAACTCCAAAATCCGTGAAATTAAAAAATTTAATTACCGATACTAGATCGTTAAAGATGAAAAAACATAAAATACAAAAAGGAATATGTGTTTTAAATATTCCAAAAATTTCTGAAATTCCTGTATTTGATGTTATTTGTACAATTTTGTAATATTTTTTGGTATTTTTATAAATTTCTTGTATTTATATGATTCGCTTTTCAGATTTATAGGATTTCATTCTGAAGTTTTGAATTTCACAACGATTTTGAGATTTTAGAATTTATATACATTTTTTAATAATTTGTAGATTGCTGTATAAATTTTTAGAAATCGATCTCTTTAAATTTAAGTTTTAAAGATTTCTAGTATTTTTAAAGATCTCAAGAAAAAATTAGATATACGTTGATTTTGAATATTTTATAGATTTTTCGTATTTTTGCAATTTAAAAAAATATATATATTGCAGCATTATATAGTATTCTTTTAGATTTCTAGCATTTTTAAACATTTTCGTATACTTTCTTTTTTCATTCGATGGTTTTCAATTCCAAATTCTAAAGATTTGTAAAAATTTTGCATAAGACAGTTCTTTATAGAATTATAATACTCTTAGAGTTTCTTCAGATTTTGTTTATGATTTGAAATATTTTATGGTGTTTCTATGAATTTCTGTATAAATTTCTAGAATTCGAAGCTTCAGAGTTTTAAATTTCTTGGAATTTCAACATTTTGTTAAATTATATTTATTTTAAATGAATAATAGTTCAGAAAAATTTCTCGAATTTACTTATACTACATTATCCTTGCTAATTTTTTGCTAATTTCCTTGCTAATATTTCATTTCAGAAATAACAGAAAACTATTTGTTACGTCTTCAAGATTTCAGTAAGTACATTTTCATCTATTTTGTTTATTTTTCTTTTTTTTTATAGTCTATAGTAAACTTTCGTTTATTTCAACGCTCGCTTATTCCAACGATTGTGTATTCCAACTCGTTTCCGCTCGGTTATTCCAACTGGCGATGCCCCTCCACCTCTCACCACTTTCCCTGTGCGGCCTACCCCGCGTGACGTGAAATTGTGTGCGTCGTGCGTGCTCTAACGTGCTCACAGTTACGCGAGTCACGACTCACGGTGCATTTTATCTCTCTCGCACACGAGACTGTTTATTGGTTGCCCCGCGTGGCGACATAGCCAATGAAAGTTACTGACAAAGACACGCGGTAGAGGTGGGAGCCCCTCCAGAGTTGGAATAACCGAATGTTTACGTTTTGCGGCGGTTGGAATAAACGAAAGTTTACTGTATTCATAAAAATATCTAACCATTATTAAGTCAACACATTATTTTGTTATTGTTGGTATTTTCATAGATTTTGAAGTTCATTTTTCCTATTTTTTAATTTTTTATAAAATAAAAATCAATGGCAGAAATATTTTAATCGTGTATTTTTGTTTATTATTTTCCGTAGTATATATGTATTTCGTATACTTTTACTGATTATTGATACAAGGTACGTGTAATGTGCGTTACACAGTTTTTCTTAAATTCAAAACCAAAATTCCTAACAGTATAATTACCACGAATACTTGGAGTTTTGAAGGAGGGAATACTGACTCTTCATGAATTCAAAACCCTTGATTCAAGATCCTTGGGATTGAAAACGAAAATTTGCATTCCCTCGGTGGAAACGCCATCAATGGTCATGCTCATTATCATAAACTCACGCTCCAACAGATTCCGATTCCATCATCTTCGCGTTTCTTACTGGGAAAATCCGGTTCGTGAGTAGTTCGTGACTGATTCGAAATCCCCAACAAATATCGACGCCGAAACTTGGCTTTCGGGCGCTCCTTATTGGAAGAGTACACGGCGGTGATTGATTGCCAAGAAGAAGCCTAAAGGGCGTCGATGAAGAGCCCCGAGTTTATATTTTAGCCACGATAACGTGTTTGCAACATCGTCGCGCTGTTCCACAGATAGCGCGAGTATTTATTTTGGCACAGTTCTTCGCTGTACGCCTCAAGGCAGAAAGGTGCATCTTGGAATGGCAAAATCACGTTTCATTTTTGAACAGTCCACGCACGTCGACGCGAGGAGACCGACGAATATGAAATACCGGCCGATAAGGTAACAGCAAGAAAAGCCGGAAAATCGAAATAAAAGCGGCATCGTTTGAGGAAGCATCGTTGCATCCTCTTCGATATAGATTAGAACGCGTGCCAGTTCTTCTATTAGATTCAAGCCACGTTACGTGATGTTTTTCGGCAAATATATACATTTATATTGTACAGCTTCGGGTACAATGCATGTAAAATCAATCTTAACCGCCCCTAAGAGCAATAAATGTCGGCAAAAGTGTAGTTTACATGGCGATTATCGGAGGTTTGAGTGAGTTGTGGTTGAGTTCAAAATTTTATGTGGAGTCAAAGTTAAGGGTCAACCAGAATAATAACGTTTATAATGAATATTTTTTACAATATTTTAGGCATGTTTGGAGATAAATGAGGTTTTAGCAATTTGCGACTTTTCATAGATATTTTGGCCCTTTTTTACATTTTGTTTATTTATACTGAGAAAAATAAAAAACGAAAATCATATACAATCAGGGTATTTCTTTCAGGTACGGAACAATTATTATTAAATAGAAAAATTAAAAAATAGAAAAAATGAACTTCGACATCAATGAAAATACGAACAATAACAAACTAGTGTGTTGACTTGATAATGGTAATTTTTAAAAATGGAGTTTTCAAAAACAATAAAAATAATGAAAATAGATGAAAATGGTAAAAAATGTACTTACTGAAATATAAAGGACGTAACAAATAGTTTTCTGTTATTTCTGAAATGAAAATAGAATTTAGGATTTTCAATTTCACTAACTAAAAATTTAAAACAGCCAATCTTGGTTTTAAAAAAAAATTCATCACAAATATTTAACTAGGATTTTGTAGAAAAAATAAATTCGAGAAATTTTTCTGACGAATTCAAAAAATTCAAAAAAACTTCGAACTCTGGATATTCGAATTCTAGAAAATTATACAGAAATTCATAGAAACAATATAACATATTTCGAATCATAAACAAACTCTAAAGAAACACTGAGAATATTATAATTATATAAAGAACTGTCTTATGCAAAATTTTAACAGATACGTACGATCTTTAGAACTTGGAATTCAAGACCATAGAATAAAAAAAAAAACAACGTGACAATATATTTTTTTGAAAATTGCAAAAATTTGAAAAATCTATAAAATATTCAAAAACAACGTAGATTTCATTTTCCTAGATATCTTTAAAAACATATAAAAAATCTATTGAAATAAAAGTTCTAGTATATCTTTTTTTTTAAATTTTTTATAGCAATCTGCAAGTTATTTGGAAATGTATAAAAATTCTCAGTACTCAAAATCGTTGTAAATTTTAAATGATGAATATTACTTTGATGTTCAGATACTCTATAAAAAATATCTTGGTATACACGTGTGTATATAACTCAATATGAAGAAAGGTACAATGCGTAATTATATTATAATGATATTTCCAAATTCGGAAAAATTAGTATTTTTGATGTTTACCTGCTATTCACTTACTTTACCTTTGTTTAAAAATTCAATATCAATATCCATTTTTCTCACAAAACTTCAGATCTTCAAACTAATTGCTTCAAAGTGTAATTGTAATAAAATTTTCTATTAGCTGTTTAAATTCAGTAGTTGAAGAAGCCAAATATATCAAATCACGCAATTATTATTACTTTTTATCCATATCGCATTTTACATTATTTCATAGTACAAATGTCAATTGTTCAAAGTTAATAATTTTCTATTCATTGAAATCTTTCTAAAACGACGAAAATTCGACTTTAAAAATAAAAATTATATTATTCTTATAATTATTATAATAATATTATAAATATACTAAAATTGTTTTATTGTTTTATATCATATTAAATATTATATTTAATCTTTTTATTCAGTATAATTAAATTAAATTGATAATTTAATTATTTTTATTTTATTAGTGATGTTTTTTACATGTATATATTTATAAAATGTAGTGTTTAAAATTTAAATTTTTAAAATACTTTGAACATGTAATTTATTAAATTTAGAAGTAATGCATTCAATTAAATAATAAAATTTTAATTATTTGATTGAAATAATTTTATTTCATAAATTACATTTATTTTTATATTTTTATTAATTTTTATGGTAATTAATTTATTATTAATAAATATATTATTGTAATATTATAATATTATAAATATCATAATATTATATGTATTATAATAATATAATATGATATATTATATTATTTTTAATTTTATAACATATGCCATTCATTTATTGAGCCTTTGTTGAAAAACGTTAATTGAATATCAATATCAACTTTTCTCACAAAACTTCACATCTTTAAACAAATTGCTTCAAAGTGTAAATGTATTAAAATTTGTATTTGGTTGTTTAAATTCGGAAGTTGAAGGAATCAAATCTATTAAATCCCGCAATTAAAATTTTGAATTTTTATCAATGCCACGTTTTACATTGTTTCATTGTATAAATAATGTCAATTATTGGAAGTTGATAATTTTCTATTCATTGAAATCTTCCTATTAAAACGATGAAAATTCGACTTTAAAAATAAAAATTATCTATTTATTGGATAATGTTACATTTTTATTCTTCATTATTTTCTTTGCAGCTAAAAAAATAAAAGAACTTATTTTTTGCTTCTTGTTTTAAATAAAAATATCCTCATGATGCATTTTAATTTTTTTTTTATGTAAAAAAAATGCTTCAATGCTTCAGAAGGATATTATTTTCCTGATGAGAGTCCAATAAAAGTCTAAAAGCTTGAAAATAAGAAAGAAAAAATATGTTTATTATTTTTCGGCTCTAAAGGATCGAGAAATCATGAAAATTACGAAAATCATACATTTATTTAGATATCAAGTTTAAATTTTTGCATTTTCGTTATTTTTCTGTTATACACTGTAAAAAAAACTTCCCATACACTATGAGAAGTTTTTAACCCATATATGAATCGCAAATTTTCCATACTTTGTTTTAAAATTCGCATACATTTATAGAGTTTTTCTCATTTGTGTACACAATTTTCCGGAAAAGTATAGGAAAAGGTACATACTTGCATAAAAATTTTTCCATATTTCTGAAATTCCTATAAAATGTGGGAAAATTTCCATACAAAATGGGAAAACTTCAATTTTTTTCGAATTTCGGGAGAGGCCCCCGTAGGAAAACGTTTCATAGAATTTCCATAGAAGTTCAATGGAAAGTGAATGGAAAATCTATTTACATTGATTTTCCATAAATTTTCCATAGATAGGTCTGAATGGAAATTCTTTTCCCATAGAGTTGATGAATGGAAATATTTTTCCATACGTTTTCCTTAGGTGGGTCTGAAGGGAAATTTATTTTCCATAGAGGTGATGAATGGAAAGATTCTTCCATACGTTTTCCATTCGTAAGTCCAAATGAAAATTTTTTTTATTGAGCTGATGAATGAAAAAAATTTTCCATACGTTTTGCATTGGTAAGTCCGAAAGGAAATTTTGTCCATCAAGCTGGTAAATGGAAAAATTTTCTATTAATTTCTTATCAATTAAAACGAATGGAAAGTTTTTTTTCATTAAAGTGATTCATGAGAGAAATTTTATACATATTTTTTTGATGGAATCTTATGAAAACGCAATAAAAATCCTATGAAAAGTGGATGGAAATTGTATGTAAATGAATATCTTATGGAAATGCAATGGAAATCCTATGGAAAGTGAATGGAAATTGTGTGTGCATGAATGGAAATAATGTAATGGAAATTCAATGGAAAACCAAGGGAAAAGTTCAATGGAAAAATTTCCATAGACTTTTTCATTGAAAAATTCAATGGAAATTCTTATGGAAATTTCTATGGAAATTCTGTGGAACGTTTTCCTACGGGCTCCAACTCCCAAAACTCCTGTGCGTTCGCCACTGATTCCCACATATCGAACCATTTATTACATATCGATGGATGTGACCATTATTTATTTATTTATTTCTCAATAAACGGGATACATCCCTTTCATGTATAACAAAAGTAATGCAGAAAAACATCAAATATCAATAACACGTAGGCCG
>JAPYZL010205288.1:0-14353 GCA_030522825.1 Platygaster orseoliae | reverse complement strand
CCGCAAAGTAGCCTTTTGACGTATAGTACTTACTTTTCTGGCCTAGGCCGGCAAAGTACTTACTTTGCTGGCCTAGGCCGGAAAAGTAAACAGCTGTGAGCTGTTTTGTTGTGGAAGTAGCCGTTTTTTGCTTCCTCTTGTTTTTTGGAAGCAAAAAACACGTTTAAAAAAAAATAAAAATTTTTTCCAAAAAATTCATTCCTTTCAAAGAACTATTTTTCAAAAAATTTGTTTTCCAAACATTTTTTTCCAAAAAAATTTTTTTTTTTCAAATTTTTTTATTTTTTCAAAAATTTTTTTTTAAAGAAAAATGTTTTTTACAAAAAAATTTTGTTTTTCGAAAAAAACTTTTTTTTCCGTAAAAAAATTTATTTTTGAAAATTGAGAAAAAAAATTTTTTTTTCTCAATTAAATACTTAAAATACTGTATGTACAGTATGTTGCTTTTTGCAGAGTGTTTTGCAAAAAGTAGAGTGTGCACCTCGACCATCAAAGTAAGCCTCCGTCGCACAGGCAGAATTTTCAGTACTTGGCAAGCACGAGCGTGATTTTCAATACTCGGTTCGTACTGAAAATCACGCCTATGCTTGCCTCGAACTGAAAATTCTGCCTGTACGACAAAAGCCTACTTTGCGGCCTTGGTACACAATCTACTAATGTGCGACTAGTGGTCGAAGGAGAATCATTTCACTCGCGTGTTTACCGCTCGCGCGGCAAACTCCACGCTCGTGGAATGTTCTCCTTCTCCAACTAGTCGCACAATATACTATTACTATTTTGTACTATATATCACCTTATAATTGCGATATTTGACGTTTAAGTATACTGCACGGTAAAAATAAATATGTTAATGGCTAAATGTACTATAATACATAAAAAAATAAAATAATATTGTAAATTGTTCTTGGGATATAGGTAGCAATTTTACCAATATTTATAGTACAAGTTACTAAGTTTTTTCTCAGTGAGATTTTCAGTTTAACTTCCATGATAGAAAATAGTAAATATGCATAAATAAATAAGCTCTGTAATAAATTGTAACACTGTGCAACAAAATTTAGGTTTGAAAAAGTTGATGAGCTCACATTAGCAAAAATCGATAGTACATGGCCTCAAACGCACATATGTCGGAGCATTTTCAAAAGTTAGCTCTTGTTTACGAGTAATTTATTATTAATAATTCTAAATTAAAAATCATATAACTACCTCCATTTTCATCCGATTTTAAAAACGAAAAAAGAAAAATCGCTCTTTTAAATTAGGGAACCTATTTCTGCTGAAAAATTTGCGTAAAGTTGCATTTTTTTTGCAATTTTTCGCAAAAATTTGCGCGTGTTTTTTTAAGTTTGCAAAAATTTACACAAAGTTGCATTTTTGGGAAAAATTCATTAATTATTCATTTTTATTAAAATTTTTATTAAAGTTTCTTTTAAACATGAAAGTTTATAGAATATTGAAGTTTATAAAATTTTTATTAAATTTATTAATTATTATTATGTCCGAAAATGCAACTTTGCAAAAAATTTTGCGAACTTTCAGAAAAATGCAAAAAATTTTGCAAAAAATGCAACTTTTCGCAAGTTTTTCAGCAGAAATAGGTTCCCCAATTCAGAAGAGCGATTTTCATTTTTTTTGTTTTTAAAATCGAATGAAAATTGAGGGAGTTATACGATTTTTAATTTAGAATTTTTAATAATTAATTACTCGTCAACAAGAGCTAACTTTTGAAAATGCTACGACATATATGCGTTTGGGATCATGTACTATCGATTTTCGCTGATGAGAGCTCATCAACTTTTTCAAACTTAAATTTTATTCCACAGTGTAATCTGTAATATTAATTGATCCTCCAAGACAAACATTTGCAAATCAATTATTCACAAATCAATCAAAAAAAGAACAGTTCATATTACTGATCATATAAAATTTGTGAAAATAAAGGAACTTTCGAAATATGAAAATTTGTGGGATTTATGAAAATGATATAATGATCTCGTAAATTCAGGGAAATTTTGAAAATTCTGTTGAATTGCAGAAACTGTAATATTTGTAAATGTTTAAGTATGGATATCATCGATGATTTTCGAAATTTCTTAAAATATCTATAAAATTTTAAAATGATAAAATATTGAAAAAAAATAAAGTTGAAAGAGTTGTCAATAATTTAAAATTATATGATCAATCTTTATTTTTTTCATGACTGTTGAAAAAATTTAATGATTGCAAACAATTTGTAAACTAATGTAAAATTATGAAAACTGTAAAGTGTTCATAAAATTTTACGAAAATTAAAAAATTGTGAATTCCAAAGACACTCAATAATTTATTCTAGAAATTAAAAAAATTTCTTGGATATCAGTAAATAATGATTAATGTTAAATACTGTTTTCAGTTTTTCGTAAAACTGCAAACACTGAGATATTCTTAAGATTTTCGAAGAAAAAAAATGTTTTTCAAACTATGATCATCAATATTGGCAATTGATAATTTTTTAATAATTAGTTATTATAAAAAATCGGCAGAAAATGTATAAATTAAAACTCTGAAGGTTTATAAATTTTTCTGAGAAATTCTAGACATATGTAGAATATTGTGGACTATTGATAAATTTCATTTATTGTGAAAAATATAAATTATTCGGTAAAATAACAGTAACTGTTTTATAATTAAAAGATTCTTAAATGAAAAAAATATCCTTTTATAAATGTGGATTGTCGATTACTGTTAAAATTTAATAGAAATCTATAAATGATGAAAATCTCTAAAAATTGTAAAACATTGAAATTATCTGTAACCTTGAATAATTCTGAAAGATTTAGAGAATGTATGGAAAATTCCAGTATATGTTAAGATTTTATTAATACGTATGTGAAAAATATCAGAAATCTCGTAAAATGAGCGAAACAAAAACAAAAATTTTTGTCTAGTTCGAAAAATATTTCGTCGTTCACGGATCGTCGTTTATTTGAAATAATTTCAAAATGTACACATTAACTGTAAAAATTTCAGGAAATACAATGACACTGAAAATTTTGAAAACTTTGAACAATTTTTAAAACCCAGTGAATTCCGAGAATAGCCAGAAAATTTTGTAAATTGAACAAAAATTAAAATTTGGAATCTTTCATTTAACTATTATAATAATTCCTAAAATTTTAAATACATAGTAAAATTCAAAGAAACAAAAAAATTCATGAAACCCTCAAAGACATTCAATAAATCTGGAAAAATCTAAAAATCTTATCTCAACTACAAAATGTTATAATGAAATGAACATGGCATCTTCCAAATTTGTTTACGTAAAATATAAAGAAATAGACGTAAAATTTTGCACGTCCAAGTACAAGAGGCCACTGGAATATTATACAATTATGTTTAGAAACTTAAAATTTATATTGTTATTCGTAATATTCATAAGTTATATACCATGATTATATAAAAAATTATAAAATAAACAAAAAATTTATAAAAACCTCAAAGACATTCAATAATTCTGAAAAAATCTAAAAATCTTGTATTTCCTCAAGTCCAGTCTCAACGACAAAATGTAGCAATGAAATGAACGTGGCATCTTTCGAATTTGTCTAGGTAGAATGGCAAGAAATAGACGTAAAATTTTGCACGTCCGAGTACGAGAGACCAATGGAATATTAAGTGGTTATTGCGTCTGCGGAGTTTTATGCTCGACCAGAGACGATCCGACACCGGGTATTTATCGAGCGAGTTTTCAGAAAGAAATGGCAACGCTTCGCGAGTGGCATAAATCGTGCTCGGTTTCTCATGTTTAAATATATCAGAGGCGTAAAGCGAACTCGCACGCGTTCATCACGTAGCCGACGATGCCCATTACGTGTTCCGCGTGCGATTCCACGGTACCCCGATTTCGTGCTCCTAAATGGCAACTTTTTTTAAACATTCGCAATACCATAACAATTTATCAACTTCCCTCACGTTTAAATCAATGATAATTCAAGCTGCGTCCTGTGATCCACAGCAATAGCATTGAAATTGACGTATGACTGCAATATTGATGCTTTTTCGAGGACTCGACTGCCTGCTTTAAAGAGTAAAAAAGTCTCTTCTTTTTTGAGCTTCAAATAATTTACGAAAAGCAAAAGAAGTATTTTTATCCGACGTTGCATGTTTTTAAACGACTGTGTTTTTGAGCAAAAAATAGATTCAATGTGACATAAAACAGGCCGTCGAGTTCTTTTCAACATCTCGATATTGTTCATGAAAATATCGTTTGAAAATGAAAACTTTAATGTGAGAGATGATGATTATTTACAATTTTACCTTACAATATGAAACACATTGAACTTTATCGCGTATCAAGGAAAGTGATAGCTTTATTCAAGGAAATTTTGTGAAACTGTTTTTGCAGAGCTTTTTCTCACGATTCCGCAGAAATCGTAAAATGATTAGGAAGCTTATCTTCAAAAGGTTAATGAACAAATGAGCAATCGCGACGGAATGATGTAGATTATTTACCGACTCCACGAGACGACATGGTGCATTTCAAATATGAAGCTCGAATTGCGTGATAATAAAAACCTCGAAATTATCGTGCTGCAAATAGGACTTAATCTTGAACGTGTTGAGAAATAGTAAGTTATCATTTACTTTCATTTTTATCTGTTTTATGTATTAGACGTGTTCTTGCTCTTGATGTTCTTCAACGATTTACTTCGTTGAAAGATAAAAGTGACTTCAGTTTCAATAAATTTTTATTTATTCAAAGGCTAAGAAAAATGTATAACTTATAAAACACACCAACGGAAAGGTGATTTTCCTTTCAGTATTTGGAATCAATGAAATACATAAAATATGTTTGGATTATTGAAAGACTTTAATTTGTTGTCATATGAAGTTCTATAAATTGTCCTGGAAACATTGAATTTTAATGGATAATAAGCTTGCCCCATAATGGATTGAATTTATATTCATGTACTTGCCCATTAGTTTTTTACGTGATCACTGATCAACATTCTTTTTACGGAGAACCGAATTCTCGCGTATATTCGGTCTGTATCACTGAATCGGGACACTAAATTCCACTCGAAACGACGTCTCAACTTGTCGCGTGCGTGCCGCGCCACTACATTATCGCATTAATATCACGGTCCCGTTCCTCAGCCGATTTTTTTTTATTTTCGCCAGCATTTGTAAATTGGAAGAGACATCTCAACCAAAACCAGAAGCGAAAAATGTGCCTTGCACCCAGTTTCTTTGCTTGAAATAACGTCAATTAATTATTGCGATTTTGATCAGAAATTTCTCGAGTTAGAGTAGTAAGAAATGTAATCCATGGGATGTATTGTACAGGAGTATAAATTTTTCATGACATGGAAAATTTAAGGAATAAATAATTGGTACTTGAGTTTGAAGAGTGAAAGTTATAGGAATAAAAAGAAATATTATTTTACTCACGCTTCAATATGAAATATTTGAAATTCAAAAATTTGGAAGAAATGGAAAAAAACTTAGGTATTTTAGATTTTTGTATGGTTATTTATTGAGATTCTAGAATCACGAAAGATTTCTACAGTTTTTTTGAAAAAATTCACGTTTTTCTTGAGTTGTAAAGATATTTCCATTTGTGCATTTACGAATCTTTAAACGTAATAATAGAAATAAATTTTTACCTGAAAATTTTCCCCAGAATCATCAAAACATGCTGGAAACTAGAAAAATTATTTTTATTAATTTTTTTAATTTCTTATTCTTAATTTTTTACTTTTACAGACATAGATACTTTATTTTTCGTTTAGAATTCCCACGAACTTTGAAATTCTAAATATCAAATACAATAATACATCCTCAGCACTTGTTTGAATTAAGAAAATCATTTTTTTCTTTTTTGATTTTTTATGCGCTACAATTAAAAAATTAACAATAAACAGATTTTTTATCAAATTATAGTAAAATATTGAATTCTTCGGATTTTCAATTCAGAATAGTAATTTTTCTCATAGAACAAATTTTTTTACAGTTAAATTTCAATCTTGAAATTCAAATAAAAATTATGACAATTTTCAACTTTAGAAAATTTGTTGTTCAGATATCTAAATACATGTGATTATTTAATTTCTTTTTAAATTCGATGTTTTATATTTAAAAACTTATGTCAAAAGTGAAACAACTCTGTTTTGCGATTTTATGACTTTTGAAATGAAATAAAAATATCGGATGAATATTTGACAAATTTAATCAAGAACTTTTCCAGTTCTATCTCAAAATATATTAAAAATAAGTTTCCAAAGACTTTTCTATTTATATTTTACTTTTGAAAAATTTTATAGACGAGATTTTGAGAATCTTTTACTGGGAAAGTTCAAAAGAAAGTTCTTAATCAAAAGAAAAATCTTTGAGAAATTGAACCATACGATAGCAGTATTAAGTGCCAATAAATATATCAAAAGAATCAGGTAGCGGAGTTAGTTTTTGCCTCCATCTGATTTCTCGATGTTTCAGTGACGGTTCGTTTGAGCCGAGGAGCCAATAAAAACGATCTGGAAGATAATCCGAATCGCCTTTTAATTGTGACCATCGATACTGATGAGCCATAAGCCCGATAATATCAAGTGGCCTAAAGATGATACAGGAAGTATTAAATTCTCTTTTTTTCGGTTCCGCCGGCTTAACAAAATACAAGGCAAAGTTCAATTTATTTCAGTTCAATCGATTTTTTAGGTTGATTTATCGATATGAAAAGTTTGCTGCAATTAATTGAAAGAGATCAAAAAAAAAATTTTTCATTCACTTATGAGGTATTTAAATGAAAAAATTCATTTTCAGTATTTATTTCATTAGCTGCAATGTAACGATCTACTTTTTACAAATTGCGCAGACTTTCAAAGTAAAAGTGTAATTACCTCGTTTTATTACGCGATTAATCAAGTAATTTAGAATTTCGCAATGATTTAACGAAAATGGATGTATGCAGAGAACTAGAATGTTCGGATTTTTGCAAGTCGTTGAATGAATGCAGTGCAATCGATACTGGTGACAAGTACAACTTTTTCTGCTGAAACCTACATCGGACCGAACAAAATCTCTGCCTTTCTGTTTTGCCTTTCGATTTTACTTGTAAGCCAAGGTCTATCGGCACAAATTCGAAAAAGTATTCCAGTGCCTACAATTATTATTTTTTTTTTTCGATGTCTTTAAACATGAAATCAGTGTTTTTTTGTTTTCTTCCAAAAGATTCTGGATTTTAAAACAATTTGAAACAATTTTCGCAATATTCAAAAGTCCAAGTGTTAAATTTCCCACTCCCACTTCAAATAAAAAAAACTCTCAAAAAAATAAGCTCTTAAACAGTAGATCTAGATCTATTTCCCCTCAAGCAAAGCAGAGATCTCGGGTTTAAATTGATTCGTTGATGCGCGAGAATCATCTGGCGCGAAAAACGAGTCCACGTCGTGGCGCGACAATTAGCGACAGCCTTGGATGCGCGCGAGCGACAATGAGGCTTTTTCATCCTTTTCTAAATTGCCGCTCTTCGTTTTTACAAAATCAATTAGCCGCGACTTCGCTTTGAACGCGTAATTAATGGTTTCAACGGATTATTTTCAACGGCTTTCGTAAGCCTCGTAGTTTTGAAAGCGCAATTAAAATTAATTTCTCGTCGTCGTATATTACGAGATTGCGGCCCGTGGGTTGCGCGGTAGCCCGTTTCTTTCTTAACCTCGCACAAAAAAAAAGAAGCGCATTTTACTGGATAAGCAGTGATTACTATATTGTTTAGTTGAAACTGATATTTATAGAAAATAATAAACTATGTTTTTTTAGGTTTCCAAAACTGCATTATCTGAAAAATTTTAGCCAGACCTAACAAATATATTTCATAATGCAAAAATTTATGTTATAAAAAATTTTTTGTACTTTCATTTTCACAAGACGATAAAAAAAATTGAAAAATATGTTGTTGTTTTGAAAATTCAGCCAAATAAAGTTACATTCCATTTAAAAAACGACAAAACTAATTGATAAATATTAGTGAAAACAACGCAAAATGCATGTTACTCTCAATGACACTTTTGATATTCATCATTGATATGTTTCGCGCGAGACACACCTACTTGATTACACGCGCATCACGTGTACTGATAATATTACGCTGAAGCTCCACAACGTCCTTTTTTACTTCATATTGAATTAGCTGTTTACGGTGTTTCGTAACAGCAATTTTTTTTTTTTTTTTCAAAAAATTCACAAATGCAGATGTTATTCATGGAAACACTACAATGATAAAAAATCGAGTGAATGAGGATTTAAAAGATAGATAAATCTTTTAGACCGACTTGTCTGTCATTTTTTAATTTTCAAAAAGGATGTCATTTTTTCGTATCGTTTGAAATTATGAGATTAATTATGTAAATTATATATATCAACGAACATTTTTTTCTACGAAATTCAAATGGTTAAGTTAATTCAGGTTATTTCACTAGTTGCAAGTAAAGTTTATTTTTTATTATAGGTGTCAACTTCCAAAATTTTCCAAGTCCAAGAGTTATGAAGTGCACTAAAATTTTCTTTCGAAAATAGCAGCTTAAGTATATCTAAAAAACCGTTTTTTTTTTCGATCTCAATTCAAAGCGCAGAAATTAAAAAATTATTCAATTGTTTATTAACAAAATTTTTTTTTAACATTAAAGATCAAGTTTTTAGATCGTCAACTAATTTATTTGAAAGTTTAGAGTTCCAACTTCATTTCTACAAAAGTCGCATTAAATTTCATTCAGTAGTTCGTAAATAGCGATAATTTGTATAAAATGCTGCCTAAAAGTTTCATTGTTAATAACTTTTGCAAGAATGCAGATATCGACATACAATTTTTTCGAGTTGTTTTCGACCAAAACATCTAGCGATTGAATATAAAATCATTCAATTATGGCAACCTTTCATTTTTGGGGATCGATTTGAGAAATTCTGACCTAGTTTTGCGTATTTTGTTACAACATTTTCAACTGACCGTATTTCTAGCAATTTGTGTAAATAATCATAGTTTGTTTTTTCATCATTTACATTCAATGTTTCTAATTTACAAACTTTTAGATGTAAATTTTGTTTCAATTTACTGCATAGTAAAAGAAATGAAAAAAAAAACTGAGAAATAAATGTGACGCGCTCTGACAAAAGGGATCTTCTCGGCAAAAAACCGATTTTCATATTATGATTGATTCTATAAGTTCTATTACTAAACTTTAATTGGCGCAATATTAAATTCCGAAATTCTGGTTCTTAAACAAAACATCAATTGATAAAGAAAATAATTTACATGGGCTTGAATGGCAGTTCAACGCCTTCCACAGCGCACCGTGTAAACTTTCACTTTTGCCGAGAAGGTTCCTTTTGTTAGAGCACGTCACAAATACATAAAAAGAATTTATGGGTATAGATTTAACTAATTTAATAATAAAATTATAAGTTAATAAAATTGTGAGGATTATTATTGAAATTTTGAAATAAATTGAAAAAGAAAAATTATTTCAGTATTTTCCTTTCATTATAACAATAAATTTTATAATTGAATTATTATTTCAATGAAAAATTTATCTTAATACTATCGAATAAATTAAACATCTATCGTTTATAATCTTTCATGTTAATAAATTTTTCTGAGGATTTTTTTTTGTGATTTTTTACAAAATCAAAGTAAAAAAGATGATAATTTAATAATCTAACAATAGTTATGCAATTAATAAGAAATTTAAAATTTCAAGATCAGAAAAATTTACGATTCTGATATTTTAGATACAGGAATTCTAAAACTTTGGCGTATTTTGTAACACAATTTTCAATTGATTGTATTCACGTTATTTTGTTTAAAAAATGATGATTTGTTTTCTCATCATCTGAAATCAGTGTTTCTATTTCATAAATTTGTAGATAAGAATTTTTTATCTTATTTACTGCATGATAAAAGAAATGACAAAAACTGAGAAATAAATACATGCACAGAAGCTGTGAGAATAGATTGAACTATTTGAAAAAAATAAATTATAAATAGATGAAATTGTGAAAAAAATGGCGTGAGCGTTAAACTCAATCTCCTTTTGAAATAACGCTACAACATTCATTAAGTTGTATATTACATATATAACAAAATGGGAAAACACGATTTGAAGATGAAATTAAGGTGAAATACAAGAAAAAAAAACACATTTCACATCAATTTGCTACTTTGAAGTTGAAAATGTCGAAGTCAATGGTTTTCAACATACTTACCATCAAATTGCGAATACTCACTGTAAAAAAAACTGAAACTCAAAATGAAATTTCAACTCAGGTAGGTATTTTGTTGAATACTTCTGTCACCTTGTGTAAATTAAATCCTAAAAATAATCATCAAACTGATAAAGGAACCGGAAATAATATACGTTTGAAGGACCATGCCTTTTAATGCGGTTTTTTTCTCTCACCCCAGGCGCTCTCACTTGACCGCATCAATGGCGCCTCGAAATTTGCATAACGTACGGACCTTGCACGATATCGCGAGCCCACGTCGCTACCGCGATCCTTCGGGAACCCTGGGTGTTTTCGTATAATTCACCAGCGGCGAAATTCAATTGCGTTCTTTTTATACGCGGGATCGGTCGAATCGATTTCTGCTGGTGCAGCGAAGGCAGCGCGCGCGTTCTAGCGGCTAATGCCCTTTCTTTTTTACAGGTTTTTCCCACATGAAGGAGAAGAAAAACAAAGGCTCAAAGTAGCCGACGCCCGGCAATAATGGTCAAGAGTCCTTTTTGCATCAATCAAACGGGCGCAGCCTTCGATGTACGTGGATTAACGCAACGCAAGATGTAATGAGCGTGATTGATCGTGCCGCTGATTTGTTTAATTGTCAGTCGGTGCCCACGTTTGTTTCTTGCTGCACTTCCAACTTTTTCGAGAAACTTTGTTTGGGAGAGTGTATTGTATTCGATTGGAGGATTGTTATTAATGAAATGTTTGTACGTTGTATGTTGTTGTAATACACCTTGACTGAATGAGTTTTTATCGTAGTAGTAGCTTATTTTTCTGTTGTCCCAATAAATCTTTTTTGTTGTTAGAGCACAATCTTTATACATAAAATTCTATTGCATAGTAATTTTGCTCTGGTAGAAAAAAAGATTGGTTTTTTTGGTTTTGAGCTGGTTATTTGTTACTAACCTAAGTTCAGGATTGTTTTTACATAACCATGTACATGATTTTGATTTTTTCATTTAATTTAAAATGGCAAGGACTGAAGACAAACAATTATTATTATCTGTTAACTTGAATATGTTAGACCTAACAAAAAATATTTGAAAATTTATTTATATCATCTGCAAAAAATTAAATAAATTAAGTATAATATATTAAAATTCCTGAACGTTTTCTTTTTCGTGGGTTATTTTGCGTAGCGATCGAATGAATGATGACTCGGACAGCTTCATTATTTGATTCGATGACTTGGGCCGATTGTGGGTCGCGCGGGCCGCGAAGCTTCTTCCTATCGAATGTAAATAAGGCACTTTACATAACGTTCCCCTTATGAGTTTGTGTCGAAGGTCACGTTCGGTGCCTCGAAAAGCCAGCTCTCTCTCTAGCTCGCGATTTAACATCATTAGTGATAGGTATGTTGCGCCGAGTATTATAAGAAAAGTCATCAATAAACATGTTTTTTGACGTATCATCAAGAGTACATGGATACGTTCCAAAGTATTTCCGTACCTCACACAGTTGAAAAAATACTGTAGTTATGGTATGAGAATGTACTTGCATATAAAATAAAGCGTTCGTTGATAAGTGGTGTAGGCAGAAAAAATTTCCATTAAAAGTTTGATGATAAGAAAAATATTTCCTTCGGGATTTTATGATTCTCCGAGTGCGGTTTTCCAATTTTTTCGAATTTTGAATATTTCAAGTTAAAAATTAATGGCGTGCAAAGTTGTAGATTTTTGTATTTTCATTGATGAGTTTCAATCGTAGAATCGGATTTTCATGATTTTTAGTTACAAAGATTGATGTTTTTCATTTTATTCAGTATATAAAGAACCTGCAGATTTTTATAATTTTTAAAATGTTTTTTTATATAAATTTAAATATAATGATCAGAGGCTCAGGATAATAAATAAATTTCGTTTTTTTATAGAGTTTGAGAAAACTATATCAACATATATTGAAATTATTTTTTTGATTTCTGGATTCTTCGAATTTTTTGGCGTTTGTAAAACTTTGCAGTACTGTCTACTCTTTTTATAAATTATATGTATTTTTATAGCTTGATCTATACATTTCAAGAATCTGATGCTCTGTAAATCAAAGTTTTTAAGAGTTTCAGTATTTGTAAACATTTTTAAGAAAATAATATCTAGATCGATTTCAATAATTACACATATTTCCAGAATTTTGGAATTTTTTGTTAGTTATGAAATTTTTTATTTAACTTTACTATTATGGAGACTGAAAGTATTAAAATACATTTTCACAACTTGACATCGAAAACTCGATTTACGACGTCTGCCAAAGATGGCGTAACTGAGCGATTTCAGGTTGTTTCATTTAAATCACACGACTTCTTTTACCTCACAAAGTCGCTCAGTTTAGCCATATTTGACAGACGCCGAAATCGATTTTTCGATGTACTCGTTGTGAAAAATATAGTTCACAACTCGTTGAGTATCGACAGTTGAGTATATGTCGACTCGTTGAGTATCGACATATACTATTTTTAGAAAACATTATCTTTAGTAAAAATTCTCAGTACACTTTGTGGTATTTTTATTATTTTCTAAATGAATTCTTAGAATTTATTGCTCCAAACTTCAAAGTTCAAGAAGTTTTTGCAGAAAATTATATCTACTTAGTTTTTTGCTATTTTTCATATTTTTAAGTAATTATGAAATTTAAAAGGATTAACTTGTATTTCTATATAAGTATTCTCAATTTTAAAAAATTTTTATCTGAATTTCTGAAATTCCATGCTCAAAAATTCAGATTACTATATTTTTTAAATATTTTTATAGATTTCTGATAAAACTTTTACAATACATTTCAGGTATACTGAAGTCTTCTTGTATCAAAGTTTTTGAGAGTTTCAATATTTTTAATCATTTTTAAGAAAATAATATCCACATCGATTTCAAGTATTACATAGATTTTCAGAATTTTGAAATTTTTGTTACTTACGAAATTTTTTATTTTATTTAACTATTATTTAGATTGAAAGTATTAAAATACACTTTTTAGAGAACATTATCTTTCGTAAAAATTATCAGTCCATTTTGTGGTATTTCTATAATTTTCTTTACGAATTCTTAGAATTCACTGCTCTGAAAGTTCAATACTTTTTCGAGAAAATTATATTTACATAGATTTTTGCTATTTTTCGTATTTTCAAGTAATTATGAAATTGAATAGGATTAACTTGTATTTTTATATAGGTATTCCCAATTTTTTTAAATTGATGTCTGAAATTCTAGAATTTTATGCTCAAAAACTCAGATAACTATGTATTTTTTATATTTTTATAGATTTCTGATAAAACGTTCACAAAATGTTTTGGGTATACTAAAGTCTTATTCTATTTTTTACTTTTTAGAATTTATAAAACGTTTTAGTATTTTCTAGTATTTTTGGATATTACTAGTATTTTTATGAATTTACTTTATACATTTTTCAGAAAGTCTTGCTCTTGAATTCTAAGTTTCAAACATCTCGAGTACCTAATTAGAATTCTCAAAAAACATAAGTCTCATAGACTTCTATTCGTATTTTTTTGTGTGAATACAAGTGAGAAGTGAGAATATTTTCTTTTAATTATATGAACTTCTATGTACATTTCTCGAATTCAATGTTCCAGGATTCCAGGTTTTTAGATCCTCAGCATTTTTGTACATTTAAATTATTCTTTACTATTTACTAAGTTAAACAATTATTCACATTTTTATTTTCTACTTAATCCGAGCTAAATATTGATAACAATAATTCTGTTAAAGAAAAAATCCTTTTAATTTCAAAATTGTGAATTTCTTTTGACTCTGAGAACATACAACATTATGAAGGGTCGGATGTCAAAAGATGATAACTGACATTTTTTGAGAAACACGTTTTTTTTTTTTGTTCTATTACTTCATGCCGATCGAAATTCGTTGAGAAAAATGGAAAATCACTAATTCTCTTATTTCTATGAATTTCTAAACTTCACATTTTCGTAACTGCGGCACCCATCTGCGGTCAAAAGATGATAACTGTATGCACGAAGTATAGGGAAATTCCGTTGTTAACGGATGGATGCTCAGTTTATTTGGAAAGGTTGGTATATTTTCACTCCAACTTCACTTCACTCCAACTCTAACTTTACTCCAACCAATCATCACTAGGC
>JAPYZL010205285.1:0-11392 GCA_030522825.1 Platygaster orseoliae | reverse complement strand
GTGTTAAAAATTACTATATTTTTTGGGAAAAAGTGACAAAATTTCACCATTGTCCAGCGATTCCTGTATTGTTTGGTAATTTTTGCCAAAAAATTTTTCCGTGTATTTCGGAAAAAATAGAAAAAGTTTCGAAATAGAATCCAATATATAAGGTCATTTGTTGCTTCGTTATCATCCGACACTGAGTAGATACACTAAAAAAAATACTATAATGACATCCTAAAATCATTTTCGAAATCATGAAATGCATGTCTGGCAGGAAAAAGCTAGCAAAGTTTCGAAATAGATAAATCTACAAAGTCGTTTTTTGCTTCGTTATCGTCCGACAATGAGTAGATACAATATAGCACTATTGCACATTGAAAAAAATACTATAATGACATCCTGAAATGAGTTGCGAGATGATAAAATGACTGTCTGGCTTGAAAGATGAAGCAATCCTTTTCGGAAAATACCTGGTATCGTAGACAGTTCAATCCCCTATAAAAGCTGCTGCTCAGAGCTCAGAGCTTCAGTTTGCAGTTTCAATTGAAAGTGTTCAAATAGTGATTCTAATGGCTAAGTTTGAGATCGTCTTGCTGCTCGGCGTTTCCCTGGCCAGGGCAGCTCCAGAAGGAAACGCTTCCGTTGGAGCACCGTCTTCGAACTCTCCTAATCCGAACCCCATCGAAGCATCTTAATACGAAGAATTTATGAGAGAGCTCTACAGAATCCAAAATCTAACCCACGAAAGAATCGTTTTGGTATTGGGCAACTCTGGCTCTGGGAAAACTGCTTTGACTTCTTTCTTAACTGGAGCTGACCTCACAGCGGTACCCGTAAGAGAAAGCCTCCACCTGTATCGTCCCGTCGACAAAGAGAACAAAATCGCTAATCCCGTATCTGCGTCCCTCAGATTACCAATTCCCAACGTGTTCCAGAAAGACAACACTATCTATTTTGATCTACCTGGTGTGGATGAAAGATATCCATTTTCACTTTTTCCATCGATGGCAGGTATCCATGCAAAGTTCTTCCCTAACGTAAAGTCGATGAAACTGTTTTTCGTGATTGACTTTATCAGTGTTCTTTTGGGAGAATCGACATACAGATTTTCGGAATCCTTGAGCAAGGCAGCGAAATTAACGAACGGAACTAAGTCTTACGAAAAATCAATGGCGATGATTGTGAATAAAGTCAGTAATACCTATTGGAAGAACGGTGATAACCTTGAACTCGTCAGCGATGAGAACGTTATTCGACAAATAGCGTATCGTCTGGAGGACGAGAAGAAAGTATTGGAACAAATGAACAGACTGCAATACACAACCGATGCAGACAAAGCCTTCAATAAGCATAAAATGGAGATGATCGACAGTTTCTTGAAACAAGAAAATGGTAGCTACAAGAATATCGGAATTTTCCGCACCCCGGATAGACCTGGCGACCTTAAAGACATGAGGATCCTTGTGGAAGAGAAAGAGCGCATTGAGTATATCGTCAACGACCACCTGGAGTATGCTTCCTTGGAGTAATTTTTGCAGGAACTTATCGGTTTACATCTGGAGCTATATTTGACACCGCATATTGGAATATTGTAACTCGTCAATTTTTTGAAGAAAAGTCTGCCATTTAATATTATGTTAATTTTTACGTATAAATATTTTCAATACCTTGTTCGAAATTAATGTTTATAACGCAATTTTTGTGTTTTTTTTTTCGTTTTTCCATAGGAATGCAATTATCAAGTTTCAAATTGTTTGAGAATGAGTCACCAACTGATAATTATGTATATGATTTTTGATGAATGGCGTAATCTGGAAAGCGATGCAATAGTATAAAATGTTTTTGGAGCTAATAAAGTGCTTTTCTATGGAATAACTAGTTGAGAATATTTTAAAAGTAGTTTTCAAAAATCAGTTACGTATTCCTGAAGTATTTGCGAAGATTTTTCAACACAATTTTTCTTTACTGAACCTAAAAAAAAAGTCTTTTCGTCGTGGAAATCATCATCGCTATCGGCATCTGGTGACGAAATTCGATGTAGCATGAAATAGACAATAACTTTACAATCATGAAAAAATTTTTTTTTTGTATACTACAATATTAATTACACATTGTTTGACTCAGATTTGATGTAAAAATCTTTGAATCCATGGACATCTGACGGTAAGTATTATTACAAAAACTTCCCTGTACATATACTAATATTCTTCTTTGATAAAACATTTGATTTATTGAAAGGGTTATATACATAGTTGAAGTGAAAGAGTGATCTAAATTCGTGATTTTTCAAAGATTTTTTGACAATTTTATTTGAAAAAGCAAAGACTTATTCTTGGTAGTAGTATCTGAGAAAAAAGATGAATGAATGAATGAATTTAAAAAAAAATAAAAAAATTGTCGGAATTGTGGCCCTTTTTCCAAAACGTGTTTTTTTTTGCAGAGGTTTGCGGTTATCACTCTCCAAATTGAATAGCTTAACTGAAACCAAAAAAGTAAAAAAAGTATAAAAGAAAAATGTTTTGTGATTTACTTGCACGATGCGGTTTCCAAAAAAAATTTTTTTTTCCATGCATGCGTTGGACTGGCCGCTTTTTTACGATGAATCGCGTGAACACAGCCCTCTTTCCGAGTAGCCATAAAATCAGTGGAAGAAAGAAGAATTCTCCCGCTGATTTTATGACTTCCCTGAAAGAGGCCTGCGTTCACGCGTTTCATCGTAAGCGGCAGGTCCTACACATACATGAAAAAGAATATTGTATGTTACATGAGAGAAACGTGATTCAACTCGTGCGCTTACGCACTCGCTGCCGCTCGTGCCCAACTGCTTGCTCGTGGAATCATTCCGTTTCTCCCTTGTAGCATAAATATCTATTTTTTTCCAATAATAAAGCCAGAAAAAAGGCATGAAAAAAAATCAACTCTCGAGGTGTTCAAAATTTTAAACAAAAAATTTTTACGAAAAATAAAAAATTTTTTGATGAATAATGAATCGTTTAAGTACATCACAATACATGTTTCTTTTATAAATTTTTAACTTTTTTGGTTTCAGTTAAGCTGTTCGCTTTTGAGAGTGATCACCGCCAACCTCTGTAAAAAAATACGTTTCGGGAAAAGGGCCGCAACTCCGACAATTTTTAATATTTTTTCATAATTCAACTTGTTTTTTTTTCTTGGATACTACTTCTAAAAATAAGTCTTTTGCTTTTTCAAATAAAATTGGAATAACGCACTTGAAAAAAATCACGAACTTAGCTCACTTTTTCGAACTCAACTTTGTATAATGTATGTATAACTTCTAAAATAAAAATTGATCCTGCTGAAAAGTAACTACTGAGCATATATTATTCTTCAACGACATTACTTTCTTCGAATTCTGGTTTTGATTTAAATGATTACAATTCCTTATATTCTCCGAACAATGTTTTTAGAAATATAATTCTTACAATCCTTTTTTTTAATTAATGAACGATTTTTTGCCTAACTTCAATTCGTACTCCGCATTAATAACAATAGTTTTTGAAAACTGTAAAAAAATGGTTTCTGTGCAGAATTCATCTACAGGGTGTACCAAAATTCCCGTACCAAAAATAAATATAATATTCCTTTGTGAATTTCAAGTCAAAAAGTCCTTTACCACAATTCACAAAACTCTGAATTAAAAAAGTTATTTAGGTTTGAAATTTAAACGATAAATCCACTTTTTCGACAACTGGGGATGTAAACCACAAACCAAACTCTAACCGAATTTTCTTTATATTTTTCTAAGTCGAAAAGTCCTTTGCCATTTTTCACAAAACTCGAAGTCAAAAAAGATACATTATTACTACGATACATTTATTACTTTTGGAAAAATTAACGATATTTTGTCAGTTTCCGTTTGTGTTCTGTATTAGTAACATTAGTTTTTAAAAACAGTGTTTCAGTATAGAATCGATCTAGATATGGTAGTATGCAAAATTTTCAAGCAAAGCCTAAACTACAATAATTCATTGATTTGAAAAATTTCCCCAGCTCAAAAAAGTGAAAATATTGAACACAAATTTCTGTCCAAATAAGTAGGTACATAAATGAGAAATTTCAATTTCATTACATGTCTTTTTATTTTCTATTTCTCATGATACAACAAAGTCTTCAAAAAATTCTCAAATTGATAGGAAAATTATATATTTGGAGATTCTATTTAAAAAAATTGAGATTTCAGTTATATTGCAAGTGAAGTATTACATTTTGCAGTAACAACGTTGCAGGAATATTGTAGGAAGACTGCAAAAACTTTGCTGCAATATGGAAATGTCCTCCACAATTACATTTGCAAAGTTGCATACAAATTTTAGCAACTTTAAAGTAACGTTGCAGAAATGTTTTAGTGATATTTAGCAATATTTCCATCTTGCTGCAATATTAATGAAACATTACAATAGCAACATTTCAAAGAAAAGATGTTATTACATCTTAAATTCTACTATCGTAAAATTTGTTTAAAAACAATCAGAGTAAGAAAAATTTTTTTCTGAAAGACAGCACGTCATTTTATTTGCTATTCAACACGATTTCGGGGAAGTCCGAAAAAGTTACGAAGTAGAATGAAATCAATAAAAATTTTTTTTTGCCTCATCATCGTTCCAAAGATAGCAAGTCCACTTAATTGCTTTTAAACACAATTCTGGAAAAGCCCGAAAAAGTTTCGAAATAACACCCAATTGATAAAGTTATTTTTTGCCTCTTTATTGTTCGACGATGAGAAAATACATTACAGTACTAACGACCCATTGAAAAAAATACTGTAATGACATTCTAAAATCATTTTCGATATGATAAAATAAGGATATGACTCAGGGGATAACCCCTCGTTTTCGTGAATCATACATGCTCATTGCGCACGTAAAAGCTGCTGCTTAGAACTCAGAGTTTCAGTTTGTAGTTCCGATTGAAACGATTCAGAGGGTGATTCCAATGTCGAAGTTCGTGATCGTCTTGCTGCTTGGCGTTGCCATGGCCAGGGCAGCTCCAGGAGGAAACGCTACCGCTGAAACACCGTCGTCAACCTCTGCCAACTACTCAAATCCGATCACCAACAACGAGAACAAAACCGTGTATCTGGAGCATAAGTCACAAAACAGCTTCAACGAAACTCATATCGTGTTCATAAATGTAAACCTTTCTCTATACCAAGAACGTATGAGACAATTCGACAGAATCAGAAAACTAGCCCTCGAAAAAATTGTTCTGGTATTGGGCAACTCTGGCTCTGGCAAAACTGTTTTGGCTTCTTTCTTGACCGGAGCTAACCTCACATCGGAACTCATCGCAGAAGGCCTCTATCTGTATCATCTCGCCGACAAAGATGACCGAATCGGTCTGAACGGTATGTACGCCAAAACATTGATGCCCAACGTGTTTCAAGATGGAGGAAACAACACTGTCTATTTTGATATTCCTGGTGTGGATGGAAGATTCCCAGTAGCTCATTTTCCATCGATGGCAAATTACCGAGAAAATTTCTTCCCTCACGCCAAGTCAGTGAAACTTTTGATCGTCATTGAACATAGCAGTGTTAGTTTGGCAGAATCGAGATACGGATTTTCAGGTACCTTGAGCATGTTAGCGACATTAACGAATGGTACCAATCGTTTCGATGGTTCCATAGCTATGGTTGTGAATAAAGTCAGGAATTCTTATACGGAAAACGATGGTGGGCTTAAACTTGTCAGCGATGAGACTGTTATTCGACAAGTAGCGTATCGTCTAGAGGAAGAAAAGAAATTTTGGCAAGAAATGAACGGAATTAAATTTATTAGCGCGAAAGACAAAGCCTTCAATGAGCAGAAAATCAAGATGATCGACATTTTGTTGAAACAAAACAACGGCATCTACGAAAAGATTGGAATTTTCCGCGTCCCGTATAAAGCTGGCAACCTGAAAGAGATGAAGATCTTTGTGGAAGAGAAAAAGCACATTCAGCATATTGTCAACGACAAACTTGAGTATGCTTCCCTGGAATAATTTTTGCAGGAACTAGTTGGTTTACGTTTGGAACTTTTTTTGACACGAAATATTGGCACATTGTAACTCGTCAATTTTTTAAAGAAATGTCTGCGATTAAATATTATGTTAATTTATATGTATAAGTTTTCTCAAGACCTTTTCGAAATACATGTTCATTATGCAATTTTTGTGTTTTTCTTTCGTTTTCTCATAGCAATGCAATTATCAAGTAATAATTGTTCGAAAACAAGACATTACCTGAAAACTATGTATATTATTTTAAATGAATGTTGTTATCTAGAGGTTGATGCAATGGTTTAAAACATTTTCGAAGATGAAAAAGTACTTTTTCTATGCAATTGCTAGTTGAATATATATTTATTCAGTTGTTTGAGAAAATCAATTATATACTTTTCAAGAGTTTTTGAAGTTTTCCCAATACATATAATTTTATTTGACTGAACCATAAAAAAATCTTATCGTGAAGATCATCATAACTATCAACATTTAGTGACGAAAATCTGCTAAAAAATCATGTTCGCGATTAAATATTATGCAAATTTTAATGTATGAATATTTTGAAGACCTTGTTCGAAATACGCGTTCATTACGCAATTTTCCTGTTTTTCTTTTGTTTTTTTTTATGAGAATGCAATTATTCAGTATATAATTGTTTGAAAATGAGTCACTTCCTGACAACTATGTATATGATTTTTGATAAATGTTGTATACTGGAAGTTGATGCAGCTGTATAAAACATTTTTGAATTTGATTTAGTGCAATTTCACTGCAATTACTGATTGATAATATTTTTTTAGTAGTTTTGAAAAATCTGTCACATATTCCTGTAGTATTTTCTGAGTTTTCTTAATACAAATCTTCTTAACTTAACCATAAAAAAATCTTGTCGTCGTGATGATAATTATTACTATCGACATCTGGCGACTAAAATCGAAGGAGCATGGAATAGACAATAATTTTACGACCATAGAAAATTATTTTTCAAATTTTTATAAGAGAAAATTTATTACACATTGTTTGGCTTTAATTTGAAAAAAAAATCTTTGGATACATGGACGTCTGACGGTAAGTATTATAAAAAAAGTTTTCTGCATGCAAATATTACCTTTTGATTTATTTTAATGAAAAATGGTCTTCATGAAAAGCAACTACGAAATATATATTTTCAACCGACATTACTATCTGAATATTCTGAATTTTAGTCAAAAGATTACAATTTCTTACATTCTGCGAACAAGGCTATAAGAAATCACAATATTTTTACAATTCTTTTTGTGTATGATTTGTAAATGCTTTGTTTTCATTTATGTTCTATATTAAAAACAATAATTTTCAAAACAGTATTTCCGTGCAGAATTAAAACGGATGATTTGGTTGTATTTAAAATATTAAGCTTAGCGGTAACTTTAATCCATAATTTATTTCCAAAATTTTCCTCTGCTCAAAATAGTGAATATAATTATTACAAACTTTGTTGGAAATAAGTACATAAATAAAAATTTCCAATTGTTTGTACAAATAATTTTTTTATTCCCTTTTTACACGGTATAATAAAGTCTTCGAAAAATCCTGGAATAAATCCATAGTTCATGTGTACACTGATTTTTTTGGTAATACTAAATAGGAGGATAATGCATGTTAATGTGGAACATATTGTCAAAAAAATATTGCAACTTCTTTCTGAAATAAACATGCATGATTCAACTTTCAAAGATTTTTTCGAAAACAAGAAATGAATATAACCATCGTAAAATTCTTTCAAAAACTATCATGGTAAAAAAATTTTCATTCCAAAGATAATACGTCAACTTATTTCTTAATAAACTCAATTTCGGGGAAGCCCGAAATAGTCTCGAAATAAAATCCAGTCTTTAAAGTTATTTTTTGCCTCATTATCGTTCCAAAGATAGCACTTCAATTGATTTCCAACAACAAACTGAAATTTTACAGAGACCATATGAAGCTGGTTACATCAAAGATATGAAGCTTCTTGTGGAGAAGAAAGAAAACATTCAGCATATTGTTAAAGATAATCTTAAGTTTGTTCCTATTAAATAATTTTTTTGGGAATTAATGGATTCACATTTGTGACTTTTTTTACACGGCATATTAGCATATTGTAGTTCGTCGATGATTTGAAGAAATGTTTGCAATTATAATATGATAATTTGAATGTATGAGTGTTTAAATGACATTGTTTGAAATACATGTATTTTTCGCAATTGTTGTGTTATACTTTTGTTTCAAAAAGTTTCAAACTAAAATCCAGTCTATAAAATAATTTTTCTCCTCATTATCAGTCTGCAATAAAAAACAACTTCACAACTCTAATAACACGTCGAAAAAAATACCGACGCTAGCTACATAATCTCGGAAAGGCTTAAGAAAATTTCAAAATCGTATTTGTAGTTTTTTAAGTCATTAGTTATATCATCATCGATTAATAGTAATAAAACATTTTATAAGGCTGATCTCATGTCGGAAAAAACTGAAATTACATCCTGGAATTATTTGCGATAGAAAAAAATCATGATCTGTATCGAAAAACTGACACTCCTGTTGGTAAACGAAATTCACATCCGTAGGTAGTCTGCTCCTATAAAAGTTGCTGCTCACAGATCAGAGATTCAGTTTGCAGTTCTAATTCGAACTATTCAAAGAGTGTTTTCAATGGCGAAATTCGTAATTTTTTTGTTACTCGGTCTTGCCCTGGCCAGGGCAGCTCCAGGAGAAGTTCCTGCTGAAATAACTTCAACGTCTTTATCAAACCCTTCAAATCCAATTATCAACATTGAGGACGAAACCGAAAATCAGACTTACCAAATCCCTAAGCATTACGAAAATGATGGAACTCACAACTATACTATCTATCGAAATTCTTCTCACTACGAAAAACTCATGAAAGAAGTGAAGAGGATCAAAGAACTAGAACACGAAAATATGGTCTTGATATGGGGCAACTTTGGCTGCGGTAAAACAACTTTGGCTACTTTGTTGACCGGAGGTAACCTAAGTTCGAAATCAATCGGAGAAGATATTGGACTGTTTCATCTCGTTGACGAAGATAATCGAATAAGTCACACCATTCAATACATCGATGAAGATCCGCCTAACGTGTTCCATGATAAAGAACACAACACCGTTTATTATGATTTTCCTGGCGTGGCTGAAGCCAGACCGTTGCGTACTCTTCCATCGTTAGCGAAAATCCGAAATTTGGTCTTCACTCATGTCAGGTCGGCTAAAATATTGTTAGTAGTTGACCATAGCACTGTTATTCACGGAGGAATACGATCTACTCTGTCGGAATCGTTCAACAAATTAGTGATGTTAGCGGATGATCTTAATCTTTACGGTGAAGCGATTGCAATGGTTGTTAATAAAGTCACTAATACTTATAACAAGAAGGATGGTCATCTTGAACTTGTCAGCGATAAGAACGTTATTCGACAAGTAGCTTTTCGTCTAGCGGAAGAAAAGAAGAGTTATGAAAATCTTGTAAAATCGGGAGCCTTATACAATGACGATAAAACCCTTAATAAACTCAAAATCAAGTTGATGGAAATTTTGTTGAAACACGATAACAACACCTACGAGAGAATAGGCATTCTACGTAGACCAGAAGAAGTTGGCCAAGTTTACGACATGAAACTCTTTGTGGAAGAAAGAGAACACATTGAGCATATTGTTAATGATAACCTTAAGTATGTCTATATTGAGTAACTTTGTTAGAATCCAATTAAAATACTTTTGCAACTTTTTTTTAATGGCTAATTTTGTTTGGTGATGAATTGGAGATATTTCGGCGACTTGATTGTGTAAACTTGAATGTATAAATATTCGAAAGAATTTGTTGAATATACATATTTCTATCAAAGATTTTTGATTTTTTTTACTTGTTGCTGGACAAGCACATATTAATTTGATGATTGTTTGCAAATTAAACTCTACCGCAAGATTTTGTATTTGACTTTCGTTCCAATAATAAAAATTTCAAATTTCTATGGGTTTACATGGATAGAATAATTTCAGTGTATCCGTATAGAACCGATCCTGATTATTCGAATATGTCTTAAATTCTCAAAATCAGCCCTAACAAGAACCGAGAATTTTTTCATAAAATTTGCCAAGTAACATAAAAATAGAAATAGATATCAAACAATTTTGCAATAAGTCGATCGATAAACAATATCTGTTCATTACTTAGAACGTCTATTTACTCGTATGTCACGTCCCGAGTGACATGACAGCCTCTTTCTCGGCTTACGCATCGCGGCCGCGCGGGGTTTTTAGCGTTATGAGCCAGCCTCAACACTCGCCTTACGCCGCTTACGCGTGCGAAGGCAGCCGAGCGGGGTTTTTTAGTCGGCCTCATTCTCGCCTTACGCGTGCGGCATGACCAGATAAGCACAAAATTGTTGTAGTTGCCGAAAAAAAGTATGATTCACTATTCCATCATTATATAACGATTATTACTTTAATTGAAATGTAATAACAATACCTTTCGAATTTTCAAATGACAGGTTTTCAGGCGTTTTTTTGATTTTAAAGACAAATTTTTTAGAATAAAAGAAGACAGAAATCCCCCTATTTGCCATTAAACAGGATTTCGGGAAAACCCGAAAAAGTTTTGGAATAAAATCAAATATATAAAATCATTTTTTGCTTCGTTATCGTTCGCCCATGAGAAAATACATTGCAGCATTAACGACCCCTTGAAAGAAATACTGTAATTATATATACTGAATGCAACCATTGCGAAATTCGTTCAAAAACTATCATAGAAAGAAAATTTTTATCTAAAAGATAGCACGTCATTTTATTTGCTATTCAACACAATTTCGGGGAAGCCCAAAAAATTTTCGAAATAGAATAAAATCAATAAAGTTATTTTTTGCCTCGTCATCATTCCAAAGATAGCACGTCAACTTATTTGCTTTTAAACACAGTTCTAGAAAAACCCGAAAAAGTTTCAAAATGAAATCCATCGATAATAGTAGATTGTGTACCAAGGTCGCAAAGTAGGCTTTTGTCGTACAGGCAGAATTTTCAGTTCCGAGGCAAACACAGACGTGATTTTAAGTACGAGGGGAGTACGGGCGTGATTTTTCAGCACGAGACGAAGCCGAGTGCTGAAATAAAACACCCGTACGAGCCGAGTATTGAAAATCACGCCCGTGCTTGCCGAGTACTGCAAATTCTGCCTGTGCAACGAGGGCCTACTTTGATGGCCGAGGTGCACACTCTTACTTTTTGCAAAACACTCTGCAAAAAGCAACATACTGTACATACAGTATTTTAAGTATTTACTATACTAGAAAAAAAGTTTTTTCGAAAAACAAAATTTTTTTGTAAAAAACATTATTATTTAAAAAAAAATTTTTTCAAAAAAAAAAAATTT
>JAPYZL010205280.1:0-16579 GCA_030522825.1 Platygaster orseoliae | reverse complement strand
AAATGAAGTAGCCACTTTTACACATGCATGGGAAAAAATATTGTATGCTACACGAGACAAAAAGGATGATTCCAACGAGTGCAATTGCGCACTCGCTTAGCTCGTGCCCAAACTTTGCACTCGTTGGAATCATCCTTTTTCTCCCTTGTAGCATAAATATCTATTATTGATAAATCGATAATATTCCGAGGAATTCAACATTTGTTTCTATTCGCTGTTTATTGATAACAATGAGTGAAATTTTGCGAAAGTCAGAAACATTCATGAATTCTACTGGTTTTCCAATCTTCTAATTGATTAATTTTCGATGGAGCGTGTAAATAATGAAAAAGTTTTCAGGAAAGTTGTTCAATCCTTTCGTACTAATACCTTTAATTCTAGAGAAAGGAAAATACTTCACTGAATTTAACACAATTTTGGAAAAAGCTTATAATGGTAGATGTCAGTTTCAAAGAATGTATAATAATGAGAATAGTAAAACTACAAGGCTCATTAGTAGAGCAGGAAAAACGTGGAAAAATGTTATGACTATGTTGTGAAAATTCACGGAAAGTAAAAAAACCCAGAATATATATTTACACTGAAAATATGAGATTTTATGGAGTTATGAGAAATCCCTCATTTAAACGTTTTTCTTTAGAAGTGAAAAGCGAAGCAACTGGTATATGCAATAAAGTCGGAATAATACAAACAGCGAAATGACTACTTTGAAAAAATCTCGAAAAAGTATAAAAATGTTGAAGCGTGATTAAGTTACGAAAAAATTTTAGAAAATATCAGTTTAATCAAGAAATATACGAAATTTTCAATAACTACAAAACATTATGACTTTTTGAATTTAGTCACAAGGGCTGAAACATAAAATGAATAATAATTCTAGTGATTTTGATTTTCATAAAAAATGGCAAAATTTTTATAAGGATCAGAAATTCCTTATAAGAATTCCATTACTTATAGTCAACCTTATAAAATTTTAATAAAAAAATTTTCTTACAAAGTGACCTATTAAAAACCAGTGACACTTATAAAAATTTTTTATTTATAATTTGGAAATTTTTTAACCTGAATATTTCTTACATATTGTGGAATTTTTATAAAAAGTTCTACAAACTTATAAAAAATATAAAATTATTGATACAAAATATGTTATATAATCTTGATTAAAAAAAACCATTTTTAAAAAATATTTACATTAAAAATAAAGAATGAAGGAAACTCTCAAAATGAATTTATGAACTGAAATTAATTAAAAAATTAAAAAAAAAATTTTTTTAAAGAAACCTGTTTGAAGAAACAAATTTCTTAAAAAACAAAACTTTTCATGTGTTTTATACAGTAAAAAAATTGTTGTAGAAAAATTCGATCAAAAAATTATTTCACAAGAATTTTTTCAAGAGAAAAATTTTTTTTTATAAGAATTTTATAAAGTCATCCTTAAAATAATTTTTTAAAAAAATTTTCATAAAGTTTTTAAAAGAATCAAAATCACCAGAGAAACTACAGTTTCAGTACAAAAAATGAATACATGGCCACTCGAAAGTCGAAAAAAAAGTGCAATGAGGAAAAATACATGACATAGAAAGCAGAAATATCAAAAAACTTTAAAAAGTAAAAAGGAAAATGTATAAAAAAATGAGCAACAAGAACGTCCATGAAAAAGATATAGAGACTACAGAGAGAAAAAAACATACTGCTGATGCAACGTAGAAATGAAAATTCCAAGACGTTTAATG
Organism: Platygaster orseoliae; assembly: GCA_030522825.1. NCBI lineage: Eukaryota > Metazoa > Arthropoda > Insecta > Hymenoptera > Platygastridae > Platygaster > Platygaster orseoliae. Next base: position 14,846 of record JAPYZL010205280.1, on the reverse strand, counting down.
GCGTATTCTGGTAAAAGGAAAAACAAATCAAATAAATACTGAGAAATGATCAAACTCCTCGGTATGTTTTTTTAGTTTTTTCGAGTAAAAAACCTGATAAAAATTTAAAAAAGTTCTAAAATAAGTTGAATAAACCGGAATGTATTTTCTTCGATATTTTGCTGAATTCAACATTTTCCAGACACTCGACTCTTTTCAATTCAGTAATGTTTCAAAAATGTGTGTTCTTAGAAAATATTTATGAAAGTAATTTCATAATGTTACGTTGAAATATCAGAAAAGTACAGTTAAATAAAAATGTTCTAAAATATTGTACGTCATGTAAGTAGCGTTTTTATTTTAATATATATGTTTTATTTTATTAGTTTTTTTAATTTAATTTTTTTTATTTTTATTTGAATATTTAAAAAAATACTGAATTCTTTTTTCAAAAAGTATAGAGTTCCATTATATTTTCAAATGTTGAATTATATAGGTACTATTATTATTATCACTATAATTGAATAGTTATCAATCATTATACATTATAATACTCGTTGTATTTTAAAATATAATTGTCATTAAACTTGTTCAAAAATGTGGGAAATATGAAAATAAAATTACACGCCGCATATTTAGAATGACGTTAATAAAAAAAAAATCTCACATCAAATAAGAAAACGATGAACTTGGCAGCGAAGACAAGAAAAACTACGCTTCTTATCGCGATGAACGCGTTTTCCAAGGCGGTGGCGGCGCGTTCCCGTGGCATTTCCGTTACGAAACTCGGATCCCACGAAAAGCCGTCGGCACGCACCGATCGCACGTTCAAAACCCATGAATATAACATCGCCTGGTTAAGGGAAAAATCGCGCGTAATTAGTCTCACACGGCGCGTTAATTCGCCCTTGTTTCCCTCTCGTTGCGCCTTACCATATCTCCCAGGCATCGAGGGCTTTTTAGCGCAAGATGGAATGAAACGTAGACACGGGGGAATTAATTTAACAAGTTTGAATAATCCGTGAACGCACACTGAGAAAAAAACCTAGTGATTTGTACTATAAGTATAGGAAAAAATTACTGTATTCTAGGAAAATCTACAATATTATATCAATTTTTCATGTATTATAGTACATTTAGCCATTAATGTTTTTATTTTTACGACGCAGTATAGTAAATCGTCAAATATCGCAATAATGAGTTAATATAGTAAAAAATACTAAATATTTTACATTATTAAATAACAGTTCTCAAAAAAATCAACAAGCCATCAAAACTTTGAAAACTTGAAGATTTCAAAGAAAATATTATTAGGTAAAAATAAAATTTTGGCGGTTTTCAATAATTTTACTATTTCCTAATAATTTATACAATCTTGCAAAATGTAAATGAATGTCGTGAATTGTGGAAGTTTTTCAAAATTCCGTCACACTGCAGAAAATGTGTTGAGGTCTTTGAATTTTCAAAAAATTATCAAATGTTTTTTCGTACAAAAATCGTCGAAAACTTTAGAGATAACAAAAAGAATCTACGAGTCTTCGGAACTTTAAAAAATTAAAGGCTCCAAAGAAAATTTAATTCAATGAATATCATGACAATTTTTTAAGATTGTCAATAATTTCACAATTTCCTATAAATTTGTAAAATTTTGAAAAATGTCGATAAACTTCATAAATTGTGAAAATTTTTCAAAATCAAGTTAACCTTAAAAACTTTGTTTTTAAATTTTTTAAAGATAGAAAAATGTTTTTCCGTGCAAAAATTATCAACAACTTTTGATTTAATGAAAATATACGGGTCTTCATAACTTTAAAAATTAAAAATTCCGAAGAATTTCATTGAATATCAGAAATTATTCCTTGATTCTGTGAATTTTAAGAAATTTCGAATCTTAAAAAAAATCTATAAGTAAAATGCAATATATATAAAAAAAAAAAAATCTAGAAAATTTTTTTAACAAATCTAGAAAATAACGAATTCAGAAAATCCCGGAGTCTAAAATATTTTAAAATGATTCAAAATTTTCTCGGTTCCGGAAGATACATTGAGAAAAAAACCTAGTAATTTGTACTATAAATATTGTGAAAATTACTATATTCTAGGAAAATCTACAATATTATTATAGTTTATCATATATTATAGTACATTTAACCATAAATGTATTTATTTTTACGACGCTGTATAGTAGAACGTCAAGTATTGGAATTATAAGTCAATATGTAGTAAAAAATACTAAACATATTGCATTTTTTACTTAAGTAAATAACAATTTTCAATAAAAATCAACAAGTCTTCAAAACTTTGAAAAACTGAAGGTTTCCAAATAAAATTCAATATAATAAATATCATGGAAAATTATGAAAGTTTTCAAAAATTTTACAATTATCTATAAATTCATAGAATCTTAAAAATTTTAGATTAATTTCTTGAATTGTGGAAGTTTTTCAAAATTCCATTATACTGCAAAAAATGTGTTAAGGTCTTTGAATTTTTAAAAAAACAAAAAATGTTTTTTTTTTGCCAAGGCACGAATATTAACTTTTATGACCCAAAATGAAAAACGAAAAAAATTAAATTTCATTTTGTTCGCATGTTTGTATTCATGGAATAAAAACTTTTGTAGTGTCTATATTAAAATTTTCATGGTAAAAATCATAATCTTAAAAATACATGAAATTCGACTTTTATCCTTTTTTATATGTGAAATTTACAAATTTTTCAAAGAGTAATTTTTTTCAAAATAAATTTTATTATTTCTCATAAGATCAAAAAATTTTGTACTATTGAATTTTCAAAAAGTAATAGTAAAATAATATTTCGTTGATTTCCGAAAATTTATCGAGAAATTCTCAAAAATTAGTTTTGTTTTCCACATATTTCTATTCTAGATACAAATTCGCCAAAAAAATTAATTTATCGAGCGTGAAAGAGAACACTCGCAATTATCGTACTCTTCCAAGTGCATGATTCATGAAAATTTATGATGCTTGATTACGTATATAAGTTGATGATTACAGAACTTCATAACATACTATCATATAAAATTATATTGAACGATGTTACTTCCAAGATGTCCAATAATTCATAGATTCACAATCAAAAAACGTAACTTTACTCAAACAGAAGTCAATTTAAATAATATTCACATCTAAAGAGAACCATTATAATTAGTTCAATGATCCAGTTCAACACTAAGAACTTATCAAAAAGTACATCTTTTCATAATTCTTTTAAAAACTTTGCGAAAAATTTACAGAACGCGTATGTTAAATTTCGTATTCGCTGGACTCGCAAAATTGCAAAATCTATTTCATTTTCACAAGTAAAAAATCGATCTCTTTCGAAAAAACTATAAGCAAAAAAACCCGGCATTTCCTCACGAATCATAAAAAAAAAAATCGCAAGTACTTTCTATATTATTTTTAAACCTACGGTATTTCCGCGATTAACCTCTTTGCGTTTCTAGATTCTTCAAACATCCTCAACAGATGCTCAAAACACCGCGAACGGGCACAAAAGCGATATAACCCTGCAGATCACAAAGATATACATTCATATGGCGCAATTAGCGGCTGAATCACCTCCGCTGTCAACGGAGCGAATTGTTTGGGCTTTGCTCCGCAAGCGGATCAACGCAATTACGCTCTCTTTTTGCGACCAGCGTTTTTGCGGTCCTCGAGAATATCGCGTTGGAACTAGGCAACTTCTAATTTCCGGTATTCGGTGCTTCGAATTTTATCGATCATCAATCGACGTTAACTTAATCGGGTATAGAATAGCACTCGGTCGAAACTCGAGAAAATTATCCATCGCAAAAATAAATTGACTGGAAAAATCGAATTTTTAAAAATAAGTAATTTCAAGAGTATCAGTTTGTTTAATATTCACGAATTCTATGAAATTTTTGAAAAGTTTCTTACGCGTTTTCTTAAATATACTCTTTAAAAAACTCAATGATTTTGAATGAATTTTCTGAAATATCTAAGAAATTCAGATTAATTTATCGTAGATGAAAATTTGTAGTAATAATGCTCCTAAAAAAGTTTTAACAATTTTTGATTCCTTGGTATTTTTATACATCCTCGATAGTTTCTAAAGGTTTTTCGAAAAATTCAATACTTATCTAGGACATCGAAACATTTACAAAAAACTGTCATGAATATTTGAATATTATAAATTTACTTTGAAAAGGGGGGGGGTAAAAGAACGTTTATTATGAATTTATTACAAATATAAATATAATAATTTATTAAATTTAATAAAATAATTAAATAATGTAATTGAAAATAATGAAAAATTGATTGAGTAATAAAAAAATTAGTATTTAAATAAATAATTTAATAACATCATTAATATAATGATTCATTAAATTTAAATATTAAAATTTAATAAATTCAAATATAATAATTTCATAATTAAATTATTTGAATAAATAATTTATTAATTTATTAAATGAAATAAATTATTAATTTACTCTCGTAATTTGATAGTTTAAGTTTATCAAATCAAATTCAACAAAATAATATAATTTATTAAATGAATAAATTTAAGTATTAAAAATATAAATATAAAAATCTTATAAATTTAAGAAATTAAAAAAATGTAAATATAATGATTTGATAAATATAAATATAATAGTTTAATGAATTAAAAAGAAAAGCCAGGAATAAAAAAAAACAAAAAGAATCATAGATTAATGGAAAAAAAATTTCCAAATCAAAAAATGCGTTGTCATAATATTTTGGAGTGAATTTCGTTACAATTGACATTACGTGAAAATTTGCGATCAATTCAAATTTTGAAGATGCCAACACAACTTTACCCTCTTCATTTATCAACATTCTAAATAATATCGATCGGTTGATTTTATGTTGATATTATACACCAATTAAAGTGATTGAACTAATAATAATGTAAATATAATTATTTACCAAATTAAAATCAGAATTTAAAAGAAAAGCCAGAAATCAAAAAATCAAAAAGAATCATAGTTTAATGAAAAATATAAATTTCTTACCCAGAAAAATATCTAATAATATTTTTGGGTGAACTTCGTTACAATTGACATTACATGACAATTCATGATCAATTAAAATTTTGAAAATGCCAACACAAATTTACCTTCTTCATTTACCAATTTTCTCAATAATATCACTTTATTGATTTCCAGACAGTATCATTTCAATATTCACGAATTCTATGAAATTTCTTCAAACTCCCATATTTTAATTTTCTCTAAAAAATCATTTAACCGAATCAATTGTCCAAAATAAAAATAAATTTCTATGACTCAATGTCTGATAAACATTTGTGGTTACATGACAAAATTCCTCAGTATTTCCATAAATCCTCAATAGTTTCTATTTTTGAAAAAATTCAATCCTCTTCACGAACATTCAATAATTTACAAAACATTGTCATAAATATCGACAAGTATACCATACGTAATTCCAGTGACGCGTAAAAGGGGAAGTGAAATAGCGTTTATTTTAAAACTCTTAACAATAAACCCATTAAAGGCGGAGAAACTGAACGGAGCGATATCTCCAGTTCCTGTCACTCCTCGCGTTACGTTCCTTCCCTCTGAATAAGCATCCGCCGCGACCCGATTTTTCTCATTGTAGCGTCGAAGCGAGCGAGAGTCGGGTTTTGTATATACAAATCGGCTTCGCCATGTTATTAGCATTGTTGTACTCGCGGAGTTTATTTCCCGCGCTCGATAACGGAAACTTTGGAAATGAATTTTCCTCGTATCTCTGCTGAACAGGATACAGTTGGCATAGGGAAAGTCGCGAATATCATTTTTAAAAAGGCTTTGAGCCCTTGGACTGAATGCGGGTGATCATATTTGAATGACAATTTTTAATCAAACTGCATTTATTGTTAAGTTATACAAACTAATATCGCGCAATGAAAAAAAAGTTCAGTAAGTAAATTTGTATGAACAAACCGAACAATTTCTTTGAAACAATTAAAATTCATTTCGATCAAATATTATTATAATATTATTATTTTTTATTATTATTATTATATATTTTATTAGCCCGCCAAAGTTTTGGGTACTACAACCAAAACTTTGGTTATGACAACCAAATCTTCTGTTATAGCAATTAATGACTGATACTTGGGTTGAAATAACCAATAATTTGGTTATCATATCTAAATTTTTTATTGTACTACCCAACACTTTGTTGGGCTCATATTTTACTAAATTCATGGTTGCTGTAACCAAAAAATTCTCTCCGTGCACCATTCTATTTTCCAGACTTGCTCTCGACCTTTGCGAAAGGTCAAGTACGAAAATGAAAATCGACAGTCAGCGCGGAGCTCCCGCTGATCCATTGTTTTATCGCCATTGAGCCGGGACTTTGCCCTCCGGCGCATTAAACGCCGCCATATGTTAAACGCCATTGTGCGGAGCACTTTTAATCTCGGCGCGCGTAAAAGGAGAGCAATGAATTGTTTTAACGCGTAGGAAGGGTGCCGCCGCGCATTAAAGCGCCTCTGTCCTGTGCAGCGCCATCTTTATATCCGTCCACAGCATCCATACATGCCGAAACAACCTATTATTCTTTTTCAAAAACTTTTCTCTCTTGTACAAGGGTGTAGCAAGAAAAATCTTCCACATGACTATAAAGACCATTAAAGCAACAATTAAAAAAGTTTACGTTTTCGAAACGTACTTCATAGCTCTAATTAAAAAATAACAAACAAAAAATGTTCACTTCGCTTTGATCGAAAGAAGATGGCGCCAACATTCGAACAAAAATATCTCCATGTGCATAAAGTTAGTACGGTAATGAGCGACAATTATTTAGCGACTAAATTAGTAATTTGCCATTAATTAGTTGTGAAAATACTGATTTTGTCGCTTTTATTCGACTTGATAACAAGTTAGCAGAAAAATCTTTCATTTTTGAAAAAAAAGCAACAAACTGAATTCTTTTACAACTAATTATCAACTAAAAAGCGCCGAATTTATCACAAGCTCATTTTGTACCCAAGACGACGTTTGAACTTCTGTATTGCTAAAGCTCTAATAATGTTAGCAAAAACACCATATTTAACAAACAAACAAAAATTAAAGCGACAGAATCAGTTTTTTCAAACTATTTAATGACTAATTTAAGGTTCTTTTAGCACTCACCAACAATTCATTTAATTTATTTTTCCAACTTTTTTGCTAAGCTTATATCAAGTTAGCAAATTAGTCTTTAATTTTTGAAAAATAAAAGCAACAAACTTCATTCCTTAACAACAAATTAGCAACTAAAAAGCGCAAAATTTAGCACAAACTCATTTCGTACTTAAGACGACGTACGTTTAATCTTCCGCATTGCTAAAGTTCTAATGATGTTATAAAAAACAACATGTTTAACAAAACAAAACAAAAATTGAAGCGACAGATTTAGTTTTTGAAAACTAATCAGCAACTAATTCAAGGCTACTTTAGCACCAGTTAAAATTTTTTTTCAATTATTTTTTTAACTTTTTTCTGCTAAGTTGATATTAAGTTAGCAGAATAGTCTGTAACTTTTAAACTAGGTATGAAAGTAACAAACTTAGCTCTTTCACAACGAATTGACGACTCATTAGCAGCAAATTTAGTACAAGCTTATTTCGTATTTAAAACGACGTTTGAACCTTTGCGTTGCTGATTTCATACAAAGTTGGCAGAAAACGCTGTTTTAAAAAAAAGGAAGGCGACAAAATTAGTTTTTTTACAACTAATTAGCGACTAATTCGAGGCTTTTTTAGCACGTGCAATCTTTTCATTTCGATAATTTGAAAAAAATTATCTTTTAGGTTCATACAAAGTTAGCAGAAAATGCCGTATCAGAAAAAAACGAAAGCGACAAAATTAGTTCTTTTACAACTAATTAGCGACTAATTGGAAGCTGTTTTAGCACCCACAAACTTTTCGTTTGAATCATTTTTTTAAACTTTTTCTTCTAGGTTCATATAAAGTTAGCAGAAAACGCTGTAAAAAAAAACGAAAGCGACAAAATAAGTTCTTTTACAACTAATTAGCGACTAATTCGAGGCTTTTTTTAGCACCCGCAAACTATTCATTTAAATCATTTTTTCTAATTTTTCTTTCTAGGTTCATTAAAATTAGCAGAAAACGCCGCATTTGAAAAAAAAACAAACAAACAAAAGCGACAAAATTAGTTCTTTTACAACTAATTAGCGATTAATTCGAGCCTTTTTTAGCATCTGCAATCTTTTCATTTTTATCATTAAACAAAATTTTTTTTTCTAGGTTTTTACAAAGTTAGCAGAAAACGACGTATTTGAAAAAAAAAAAAAACAAACAAAGGCGACAAAGTTAGTTCTTTTACAAATAATTAGCGGCTAATCCAAGGCTCTTTTAGCACCCGCAAACTTTCCATTTCTATCATTTTTTAGAATTTTTTCTGCTAATATCAAGTGAGCAGACAAGTCTTTAATTTTCACAGAATAAAAGCGACAAAATTAGTTCTTTCACAACTTATTAGCGACTAATTAGCTGCAAATTATGAACTTAGTAGCTTATTGATTTTCGTTTATTACACAGCTAACTTTACGCACATAACATCTCCAGTAATTTCAATTCTTTCCAAAATAAATTTTTTTTACTTATCAATGATTAATAATGCCACAAATTTCATCATGATTTTTACTAGTTGCAATAATAAATATCCTACAGATGGTCCCAACAAGAAATAATAAGGAGAAAAATGTAACTAATCACTCCATTCCATGACTAAAAAATGTTTATACAACTTCCAAGCTTTTGGCCATACATTCGGCCCTTTTCAAGGTCTAAAAACAATAATGAATTATCTAGTAGGAATATAAAATCAATAAATTACATCTCTATAATATTATAATAATATTATAATCAGTCCCAAAATTATACTTACAATGAAACAAAGGTCGAACGTTATATCTGTTTCTTCCCGTTGTCAAAAAACGATTTCGGACTGGGAAAACAGTCTATAGTCAGTATATTAAAAAAATTCGATTATAAAACGTCAAAAACCGTGAGCTCTAAATTTCAAGCTGCAACGGTGAAAGTGGGAAAGAAACTAATAAGACACTGTGCCACGTATATCATATAAATCAAAAGTAATCTAATTCCAAGACAAGAAACATAAACTCAAGTCAAAAAGTGAGCGAGATAACAGGATCAACGACTAAACCTTAATAACACCTTTTAACTTTTTAAACAAACAATTGTATTGCCGGTTAAAACCTTCTGTGTCAGTTTTCAAGAATTTCTTCAACAAGAAATAGTTTTTTTCCCATGCATCCGTAAAAAAGGCCACTTTATTTCTATGGAATGCGGGAACAAAAGCCCCTTTTCGGGGTACTTGTGATCCGGGATTTATGAATATTTCCCTAGGGTTTTATTGATAACTCCCGCTGATTTCCAAGTACTCCAAAAAGAGGATTTCGTTCCTGCGTTCCATACAATGAAGTGGCCACCTTTTACACATGCATGGCAAAAAATATTGTATGTTACACGAGTGCATGCGCACTCGCTTCGCTCGTGCCCAAACTTTGCACTCGTTGGAATCATCCTTTTTCTCCCTTGTAGCATAAATATCTATTTAATTATTTCAATATATACCTACTGATCCTGATAAATTTCATTTCACAGAGTGTGAGGGGTTCCCGATTCACGTTAGAATGTTACAAAATATGCTTCATACTTAAAAAAAAACCATCCCCTTGACTATGCCATTGCAGTGTCTCGAGACGCGATTTAACGAGCGCGCTTCGATAAAGTTTCGAGGAGAGTAAAAGAGAGGGCAAAAATGAGGAAACGGCGTCAAAGAAAGCCCCGAAGAAGAAACGAAATACGCGCATACACGTAACGGGTTGTTGACTCGGTGCCCATTCAGCATAAAGTGCAACGAACGATGGATCCCCTTGTCGCGATTAATATCTGAATCACACAAGGAAGAAACCACATACGAAGCGCGAGATACTATTTAATTATTTCCTCATTATCCCCTTTCCTTTTTTTTCTTCGCCAGAACAGGGAGTTTTCAGAAATTTCTAAAATTTCTTATGGCGAACACGGAATCTCGTCTTTGATTGTCCAGCAAATATCTAATTTTCAAAATTAACTAATCAATTCCTTGTTCTTCGGAGGGTGAAGAGGGGGGGGGGGGAGAGTTGTCTGAAAAATGAGACAAACAACCCTGTACCTATAAAAATGAAAATTTAATGAAAATCCTACCTGTACGTCGAAATGTGTGCTGTTGTCCTGTTGAGGGGGTCCTTGTTGCTGTTGTTGCTGGGACTGTTGCTGTACCTGGGGCGGCGGTGGTCCTTGGGCCCCGAAGAGTTGGGCCGCGTGCGAGTGTGGATGCTGCAGATGATGGGTTGGCGGTGCCTGAGGGTGTTGCAAATGGTGAGCCTGGGCAAAAGCCGCCATAAAGTGCTCCTCATTTCCATGTAGAGCATTTACGTCGACGTTCGGCTTCAGGAGCACGACGCCACCAGCTCCAGCTGTCACGGCTAATGTGGCGTTCTTGTGAAACTCTTCTTCACCGGGCGAGGGTTGTCTGCTTCCTGGTGTACGACTGGAATCGAAACGAAACAAAAATATGGTCATTAGCGGTTGTGCACATAATACGTCATGCGATCAAAGGGAGGTTGTCGCGTTACGTCACACATTCTTGCATATGATGAACATTCAAAAATTTTGTTTTTTCCATGATTAAGCTCGTTTGTCCTCTTTAGTTTTGAAAATGGGTAGCAGTGTTTTACCGTGTCTTCAAAAATTTTTCGTTCATTATGAATGTACAATTTTGGGGTATAATTTGTTTAAATATATGTGTGATTGTATCAGAAGTGTAGACAGACACAATTTTCAGGAGAGGTTTCTTGAGAAAATATAAATTCACTTCGGGATTCTATAACTCCAGAAAAATCATAACTAGACAGACTTTAAGCATTTCATAGGTTCCCGGAATTTTCATATTGTGTACTATTCTTGAAATTTCGTTGTATTTTCTAGTATTTATGTAGAATTTCAGTATTTCTAAAGATCAATCGATAGATTTCTAGAATTTGATGCTGAAGTATTGAAAGTTCAACGATTATAATTATAAAAGTTTGTTAAAAAAAACACACACAGTATCTTTTCTATGCATTTTCAATAGTTTTTTTTTCGTATGTTTATAAAGTATTTCAAGAATAAGATTCGAGATCATATTAATTTTTAAGAAAATTATCTTTATATAATTATCAAGCATTCAACGATTCGTAGTCTTTTTCACAAGTTTTTTTAGTATTTATTTAACTGTAAAAGATTTTTCAGTAATTTTTTTTAGATTTCTAGCACTTTCAGATTGTTTTATAGATTTCTGGAATTCGGTATTTTATAATCCAAACTTGTATAAACGTTTCAGTATACTTTTTTAAGTCTCCATGATTATTAGTATCTTAAAGAACTCGTGTGTTTTATTTTTTTTTTTTAGTATTCATTAAATTATTGTATCGTTTTCTAATACTTTTATTCCTTAATTTATACGCTTTTCATAGCTTCCTAGAATTTTCTTATTGTATGCTAGTCATAAAATGCTGTTTTATTTTCTGGTATTTTTGTAAATTTTTAGTATTTCCATACATCGCTATTAAGATTTCTAGAATGTGATGCTATAAGTATTGAAAACTCAACGATTTTGATAGTTTTCATTTTTTTTTTAACATTATCTTTTGTATGCATTCTCAGTACTTTTTGTTCGTATATTTATAAGTATCTCAAAAATTATATTTTCTGGGATTCGAGGTTATATACATTTTTGAGAAAGATTTTTGAGAAAAGATTCTTATTATTTCTCACATGTTTTTTAGTTTTTATCAAACTGCAAAGGATTTTTCAGCAATTTTTTTTAGATTTCTACTATTTTGCAGATTGTTTTTATAGATTTCTAGAATTCAGTACTTTATAATCCAAACTTGGATAGATTTTTATGACTTTTGTAGGTTTCTAGGAAACTACATCTCCATGATTATTAATAATTTGAAGATCTCTTGTGTTTTTTATTTTTTCAGTATTCAATGAATTATTCCTCAAAAATATTACCATGAAACAGAATTATTGATATTTAGCAGTATTACTCGTGATTCAATTGCATTATTTTCAAAATGACTTTTTCATAAGACTATTTAACAAATGGAAATTCGATTTTATAGCTCGAGAAAAGAGATATTGTTATTAATCCTACCTTAGTTTGACCTACTGGAGCGTGGATGTATTATTATTATATATTATATTATATTAACTACACATTTATTTAGATACGATTTTTATTTTTCAAAATAAGCTTTTCATCTTGGAAAATTACAAGTTGATTTGCAGATATTTTTACAATTTTAGTCATCTCGTGAGATTGATAAATTATCAATAATTCAGAAATTCCAACGATTCAGAAATTCAACTAATTTTTTCTAATGGAGATATTGCAACGATTTCAAAAAATTAAAGAACTCAGGAATTCTAGCAATTTTTCAATTTCAGTAATTATGATAATTTCGAAAAGGCTTGAATTTAAAAAATCGTATAGTATTTTATTTATTTTTCATTACCTTTATTTACTTTACTTAAAAATGTGCCAGGAACATGAAAAAGTTTTTCGAACAATGAACTTCAAAAAAAAAAACATTTATTTAACAGTGTTTCATGTAAAAAAAAAAGTTTTTTATTACATCATGAAAAATATCGGAATTTGTAAATTCACTTTTTTAGCAAATAAAAAATTTTTGTTTGAGAGTTTATCGACTAGAAAATTTAAAACTAAAGCCTCTGATATGAATAATGCAGATTTAAGCATTATGAACTTGTACTCGAACAAATTTAGAAAATTCAATTGGAAAATTATTGATAGTGTAAGAATTGTATACATTGATACAAAGTAACTTGTATTCGAAATTCGCAAATTTAAAACGTAATACATTTTGAAAATTATTTAATTCATTGGGTAATAGTAAGTGAGATATTCAAAAAATTATAGTAAACTATGTTAACTTTGTTCGTTAAATTTCTTTTACTTGAAAAAGTCTCGAATTTTTGTATAAATAAATCGGAACGTTTTTTGACTGTTTTAAAAAATCAAAGATAATGGCAATTTTCAAATTGTCGAAGTTCTAGAATTTCCAAAAGTTTGAAATAAAGTTTCGAGAATCATGATTAACTTTCTCAACTTCAAAAAGTAAATTTCTTTTACTCAAAAGTGAGGCAAAAATTGTAAAAAAGGAACTAAATAAATTGTACCGAAAAAAAATTTATTCGACGATGATCGAGTTAAAATAAATTGAAATTTAAAATAACATAATATTTATATATTTGTATAAATATCTGTATACGAGTATTGAATTTCATAGTTTGAGGAAATATGAACTTAAAAATTTCAAGTTTTCAATTTTTATAATTTTTAATCAAGACTGAGCATGAAGTAGTTTACAAACTTGTTATTTTGAAAATTATTTTCAAATTTAAGACATGGATACCAATCAATTGAAATTTACAATTCTCGAGTTTAAACATGATATATTTCGAAATTTCCGAAATTCTAGAAAATTCAAAAATCCAGTTACAATAATGAACTTTTTGAACTTGGTAAGCTACTTTTTTTTACTCTAAAAAGTGTGAAAGGAACAAATAAAAAGATCGTAAAATTCATTCTATTAAAAATGACTTCCACTTGACGATAATGATTTGAAAAAAATGTAACGTTTTCAATCATACCTTAAGAATTGATTATTTTTTAATTGAAGGACTAATAAAAATTTCTCGACTTTACGGTATATGTATTGAAAATTAGGTCTTTAAAATATCAACGACTCCAAACTTGAACATTTGTTAAATGATAAATTTTCTATTGCAAAATTATAAAAACTGGGATATAACTTAAGATTACAAATAAAAAACATTGCCGTATAGAAATAAAAAACTACAAGAAACAACGACTACTAATTTAATCGAAAAGATTGCATATTTAATTTCCCTGGTCGATTTTTACAGTATTTTACTATTTTAAATAATTTCGTTTTCCATATTTTCTGTGAATTACTGAAAAAAAATTCTCTCCGGAAACCTCCCAAGAAAATCGACTGACAATTTTCACAAAAAACCGAATCTCCCTAGAAATTTTCATCTCTCTAAAAATAAAATAGAAAATATTTTGACGTTTTCACGACAGCTTTCAACGTGGAAATTTTTTTTCCCTGCCAGGAGTACACGACAAACGCCGGATCGTAAACGTCAAGAATGCGAATGCTATCCGCGCTAGCGAATTGTGGGTACCGAATTCACGCGTGCTATAATTCATCTCGTTGCTCGTAATTCACTTTCGGCTCGAATTTCTCGGCAAAGCCTATTCTCAAAAAGCGCATTACCCGCGTGAAATTGCGAATGTAAAATTGTTATGGGGCATTTTAGCGTGAGAGTGCTCGGAGATATTATCGCTTAGAAGTATTTACTCTTGCATTTCCCAAATGAACAATCAATATTTATTACACTTTAACTCGAAAAACTATCATTATGCAAATTATAGTTGTAGACAACTTTGCGACTTTTTCATTAGTATATGAATGTTATTTTCTCAAACACCAAGAGCATGCGTGTTATTTAATGTGCAATAAATGTCATTATTTCTCTTCTAAAAACAATAAAAAATGTTTTTCTCCTACATGCATGTTTTCGGGTTTTTTTTGTCCCTGGAAAGAAGGTCTGAAAGTGGTTTTTATGCCCTAGGGTGAAAAAATAGTATTTTTGCAAAACACTCCGCAAAATACAGTATTTCGTACTCAGAGAGCCTCCGCAAAGTAGCCTTTTGACGTATAGTACTTACTTTTCTGGCCTAGGC